>CAJHQP010004101.1:0-59052 GCA_905132765.1 Moricandia arvensis
TTTTTTTATAATACAATTAAGAAAATAAACGAGTTTTTTTTTGTCTATAGTTTGGTTTCCATTATTGTTTTCTCTAAAAGGATGCATGTATAAATGTTGTAAACGATCAATAATAAATCTAGACAGCTAACAAAATTTTCAGAACAATATTAAATTTCATTTATCATTGTTTATGGCATTTAAATAATATATATATATATATATATATATATTAAAATGATTCATACAATTTTATTCTATTTCAATAAATATAATCACAATTCGTGATAATGGAAGTTTTCAAAATTAGGTGTACAATTTTTTTTTTGTAATTCACTTAACTTTAATATATAAGTAAGAAGAATCTAGTTCACATATCAAAATTTTGATTTGTTATGTATTATACAGTAGATATAGAATGCATAGTGGATGTGAAAGCCTTTTGCTAGAAGCGGATTCACTCTGTTCCATATCTAGTATAAGAATTTAGTCCAACACTGAAAAGGTTCAGAAGAAGAAAATAAATCCATGAAGGTCGAAGACCCATGAAGGTAAAAGATGGGCTGACAGGATAGTTAACTCCAAATTTACACGGCATACCAAAACGTAAATAAAATTGGAGTATTAAAAGACGACCTTAAAGACATTTTAGACTCGTTAGAGATCATGTCACCGTTACGATCCATCTATCAAGGGCTATAAAATAAGAACCAAGGATAAGGGGAAAAGGATCTCAATTCTCTCATATTGAACCTATAATTTCATTACCCTTGTATTCTCTTATTAACTCATACCCTTTGACTATCTATAATTATATCTTTTCACATTATCAATAAAATACACATTATTCAAAAGAGATCATCAACAGAATTTTGATCCATTAGTTACTTATTCATCACGTTAACATAATCACTAACCCTAATTTATGAGTTGGATTTTGAGATTCATCATTTGGCGCTAGAAGGAGGGAAAATTCAGAATAAAATCTTCCAAAGATTTTGATTTGAAACACACATCGCAATGACATGAACATACGCATCTGGTGCTACATGAGCAGTGAACAGCTCCAACAGCAACCTTCCTCAAGACGGAGTACATCTAATTAAACGAGATTGCACTCCGCTGACCCAGAATCCGCTGCTTGGCTCAGACAAAAATCCAATCATTCCACCTCGAGCGTCGGATTTATCGATAACGTTATCCATTGATTTGGACACCTTATTAGTCTAGGTACCTACATGTTCTTTCTATTTTGGTTCAACATGCAGGTCAGAAGGACACGGTGGGGCGGCAAGCTCTACAAAGTCTGTAACAAATCACTCAAACCCATGCGGATCAACTGGCCTAGATCAACACCTTATTGGCCATGTCGCCAAGAACTCAACAAAATGCTGCTTTAGGAGAATGTACAACCTTAAAAGGAATCAACCGAAGAAATATGAACCATGGACCAATCTTGGACGATGAAGAGGTGATTCTAGAAGGCGAGATCGGCGATCTCAAACAAGACTTTGAACTGACCCAAGCCAAACTTTGAATGATGCAATCTTAGATTCATTGAGACACAGCTAGTCCCTTGAACTAGATCGAGTCATCAAAGAAATACAAAGGATGACCTTTAAAGATCGCATCACCATCATCTCTATCCCAAGCATCAACCTTAAGATCCCACCATACGATGGAAAAAGATCCCACGCTCATATGACCTCCTTTTGCATCGAATGGGGAAAACTTGCTTCAACGATGGAGAACAAGACGTCGGATAATACCAACTCTTTGTAAAGAATCTGATAGAAACAATTGTCAATTGGTTCTCCTGATTGTAAGCCAACACTATCAACAATTTCAACCAATTGTCTAACATTGTCCCATGTTCCCTGAGAAATGAGCTTTTGACACTGACATGTGGACGATGTCCCCAAATAAGAAGATTCAATACGTTCTTTCATCAAAGGGTTCTAAACTATTTTTATCTTTTTCTTGAATTTTTTTTGTATTTAACGTTTCAAATCCGTATGAGAGTGGTCATTTAATTAATCCATACTAATAAATTATATTAGAAAAAAATATTAAATTTCTTCACTTCATATGTAAAAAAAAACTTTCCTCTCCAATATTATCGTAAGCGACAACACGAGCATATCCACACTACAAAATTCCTTATGGCATGAGTCACCCTCTAATGAAAAAAACTTTACTTAACAAACCAACTACTCTAGAAGACGCTCTCTACCGAGATTCAAGATATATGAAATGGAAGAAGGAAAGAAAGCATGTTGTTAAAAAAAAGTGCCAATGTCAAAATATAAAGTTATAGAACATGAACAAAATGGCGACCAATGAAGAGAACGTGTAGGATCAAAAAGAGGCGAAGATTCTTCCAGAGATCGGATATATAAGATGAGAAAAGAAGCAAATATGACGATAGAACATGAAAATAAACTTCAAAACTCGATCAAACAAACTAAGATAGAATATATGGAATAGGAAAGAAGGCGAAAAATACAAATCCAAGAAATTTTGTGATTTTCACAACAAAGGAGGACATACCACTCAAGAGTGTTATGCCTTCCGCAACTTTCTTCACACCAAATCTCACGCAAAAGGATTAGCACATCACAATGATTCTCTCCTAAGAGATCACGACGACACAAACAGCTCCAAGAGAGATCGAACGACAAGGAGCTTTGACGCAACGGGCCCACCAACCTCAAGAAAAGAAAAGAAAATGATAATGGGAGGAAATCCCTTCTTTTATGACTCAATACGAACAAACAAAGGGTACGATGGGCAAGTAAAACTTTGTGTTCATGAGAGATAGGGATATGATAAAAGAAGATGCAGTCATAGATTTCACGGAACAAGAAATGGAGAACTTAGACTGGCCGCACCATGATGCACTAGTCATAGAGATAATGCTAGTGGATTGCGAGATAACCAAATCGCTAACTGGAAGCTCAGTAAACGTTATTTATAAATACACTATAGATAACATGGAACTAACCAACCTACAAATCAAGCTATCGAAGCAACCTCTGACAAGGTTCAACGGTTCTTCACAAAGTCCCTTAGGGACAATAAGACTTTTGACCTATATCGGTGGAGTCATGTTGGACACAAATTTTAAAATCATTGACTCCCCTGATATGTATAATATCATCCTCAGAACACCTTGGATCCAGACTATGAGATCCGTCCCAAACTTATCATCAGTGTATCAAATTTCCAGTCGCTGACGGAATAACAACAATATATGAAAGCTAACATGTAGCAGGACTATACTACATAAACAAGCATCAATAGAGGCGATCTAACAAGCAATAACTAGAGATCAGAGAAAAGTAATATAAGCAAGAATGACATACCGGTAGAATACCCAAAGCAAACTACAGTATTTAAAAAAAAACACCGTTTCCTGAACCTCATACTTTGTAAACAGTAAACTACGACAAGGTTTATTCCATTCAAGGTAAACATAGGCAACCTATTTTGGGTACAAATATTAATAAAATAAAATTCATTTTCTAGAAAACATTAGCTTCTACTATTTACAAGATCTTAAGATCATAGCCCATGCGCTCACTACAACAAACTCCTAAGCTCTAGCTATTCATGAGATCCTAAGGTCTAACTATTCACAAGATCCTAGCTTGGAGCTCTTATGCTGACTACTTCAATCTCCTTAGATCGAGCTCTAAAGCTCACTGATCTACTTAGCTTTATCTGTTTTACAAGTCCTTTGGTTTAATTCTCTTTAGCTCTTTACATTGTTTCCATGGCAAGGCATTAACCGATCTTTTTAGCGTATCTCTTATAGGTGACTTGGTGAAATTACAACCTTGCTATGAACAGAATCTTTAGTGTTCAACCATCACGCCACATGACCTTAAGCACACTTATTTTGAACAAAAAGTCAGGCTTTCCCGTCAACGCTTGAGAAATAGGGATACTGCCAAGCATCCTAAAAGCATTTAAGTGGGTACAAGGTAAGCCGAATCCTCACACCAAAAACTGATTCTAATATAAGATAAGCCGAACTACTTTCACACCCATTTTGAATCCATGAATAAGTTAGGCCTTCATGCATCCAGTGTTATTTTTACATAGTAACAAAAGTCTTGGCCAACACTATTTCAAATACATTTCAAACACAACATCTTAAAGAAATAATAAAAGCAAAGGATAAATCGGAAAAATAAATAACAACATTAGATAAAACCCTTCACAGGCGTGTTCATAGGATTAAAAACCCTCTCGGACACGTGAAAGTAATCTAAAGAACTTTACAATCGAAAGATAAATCAAACGGAATCGGGAAGCTGACTCTCATGACCCTCATTCAATAGGAGTGACATAACTGGCAGCCATCATTAAGTCCTCGGAAACAAGAGGAATCCTGAGGTTCTTTTCTTGTTTGAGCTCTACCACTTCCCTCCCTCTAAGATCGGAGTGACAGTCCTCCAAAGATTTTCCCATTTTTTCCAATCTTTTTCCAGCCCAATATAAAGCTCCACAATGACTCAATCCGATTGGATGCCTGCGAGACTAGGAGAGGATTATCCTAGCCAGCCTTCAAATATAAAACGCATACATGATCTTCTCAAAACAATCCACGCATTCTACTTCGACAATACAATAGGCATGCACCTCATCTCTCCAAATATCCTCCATCCTCACGTTCAACTTACAGAACTCCTCCTAATGATACTTCACCACAGATCTATATGCACTTGGAAATCGACTCTATCCAAGAGAAATTTTGAGATTCTTTTGGAGCTTGGCTTCTTGTTGTACGGTTTCTGATTTAATTTGGTTAATAGAACCTTGTACTTCCGCCACATGAGCAGATCACACATAGTCCGAGCTCTAAAACTCTCTAAGCTTTTCCCTCAAAGTTACATCTCTGCATCCGATCCCTTGATTTGATCTCCAAAGCAACAATATGAGTCAATGCCTCTCGACATCTGAATTGTTTGGTCTTTAGCGCAGCTCAGTCCCGAGAAGTACTCGCCTCGATCTCGACAACCCTTTCAAAATCAGTATGAAACCGCAAGAGGCGGTTTACCCAGCCCATGAGCTACATCAAAAAATACAAACATAAGGCATGCTAAAATTATATACATGAAGAAAGGTCAGGAAGTGAAGCTTACTAAACTGTCCAACTGGCTAACGTCTTCATATGCTTCATGATCAGAGAACATTTCCTCCTCAAGAGGAGCGAAATTACCAGCCAAAATAAAGTTATGGTAAAGATGAATGCAAGACGTCACATTACTAGAAAGGGGGCTAAGATAGGAGATTCGAAAACAAAGGGATACTCCTAGGAATGACATGGAGGCTATGACGAGATCCCTAAAATCTCCCTCAGGGTAAACATGGAGGCTATGAAAAGAACACTATGTGGATTGAAACTCGGAAGCCCTAAGATGATGCGCATCAAAGGACGAGGAAGCATTCTCCGGCCTCGTAGAACTAACTAAATGTCAGTGCTCCAAAGAAGATCTCGAGTTTCTCTTCCCAACGAGATGTCGTGAAATGTCAGAGGAGGTCCCCTCAGCAGCAAGGAAAACACCCTTAAAAAACAAAAGGGTAGAAATCTGCCTACAAGAAACAACATCAACCTCGGGAACCTTGGTCCTATCCTCTAAAGAAGGCAGAATAGCAACCATGTTCCCCACATCATTAGCCTTATGCTCCTTATTTCTCTCTTCTTGGTGACCCTTGACGATCTTTTAAATTAAACAAGAATCAGATTCCTACGCCTCGCGGAAGATTGAGAAAGGAGGCATCATAGGAGGCAGAAGGTCAGTACGCAAAACCTAAAGAAATATGCACATATAATGCGTAAAATCACGTGAAGAAAAATCTGAACTAGACAAAGAATGTTTTTCAAGGACAATATCAAGAACTACCGCAATACAAGCTGGAGTAATAGTCTCCCAAGCACTACTTGAGAAAGCCTTGAACTGCTCAACGACGAGTCCAAATCCAATTTTTTGTTTTGTTTTGGCTTCACAAGACATACTATGAAACAAAAGCAAGTTCATAAGACTGTTTCCACGAGAATAATAATATTATATAAGCAAGACAACTCACCACGTTTATTGTTCCAATCTGGTCGCACGATCTCCACAAGATCACCAGGCACCGAATTTGCGTTGATCTTCACAAAGAAGTAATTTCCCTCCCAATTTTTGACCTTGCTAGGCAGCATAATGAAAATTTGGGGATTTTGGAGAGATAATACATGTCAATCTTCCTAAAAATAGACTAGAAAGATGTGACAGCCTTAATGAGATTTTGTAGGCTCTGAATAGACCCAAGAAGTCTTGAATGCCCAAGTAAGACCCTGAGAAAACATGGAGATTATCTTTCTCAACTCTGCAGATCTGCATCATCAAAGAAATTATTCAAGAAGGCATTCTTGGTGTCATTCTAGGTAGTCAAGGATCTTGGCTACACCTTATTTACCCAATAAGATGCATCCCCAGAAAGCGAGTATAAGAACATCTATTAGAAAAGATAGTCTTCAGATACACCATTAATCTTGATGTTTGTCCCTTGATCCTCAAGCCTCCCTAAGTGGTTCGTAGGATGCTAATGTGGAAGACCATGAAATGAGTGCTGACCCACAAAATTATAGTACACGAGTTTCAGGTCAAAGTCATTCCTCTGGAATGATGGAGATCGAAACGCAGACATGTTAGCAGAGAATTTATCAAGCTTGTTGTAGTCTTCAAGTGTTCTCCCATGAACAGACCCGACATTCTCATCATTCTCAACACAACCACTTCACCAGGTATTACATTTCTTTGCTCATCAATCTTCTCGTTAGTTTTATTGCACGCATGAACTTCATGGTTTCGTAGAACTCCTTCAGCATAAGCCTCTAGAATGATCGGATCAACCATATTTTTGTATGCACAAATGGTGTCGGTCGTCACTCTCTGGGTGTCTGTCGACACTAACTTCGTAGCCTTCCGGTTCTTGTGTTCTAACTCAAATATCTTCTTATCTAAGAGATTCAAAAGTTGTATTTCCTTGTTTTTTCTTGTACTGCGATGCATGCCACTGAAACACACGAGAAATTATAGTAAGTAAACAGAAATTAAAATCTAGTCTAAATTCTACACTTAATCTAATGGTGTATCAGGATTCCATGTCAATGATGCCAAAATTTGATATGCTCAAATTAACTCTAATGAAACTCTTTAATCTCAAAGGCGCAATGTATTATGATCGTATCCACAAAGACTCAAATCACAAAATAGATTTATGGTTTTGAATTAAGCTGGACAAGTATATAGAAAGCAAGTAAACATCACTAAATAAATCGGTTGTAAGAAAACTAGAGAAAACGCTATACCTGGTAAATTCAACAATTAATTCAGAATTGCGTACAGATAAATGCTAAAGGTTTATGAAGAACAATTTTAGAACTCAAATCACAATTATCAAATCAATCTTTCGTTGTAGAGACTATATATGCATATATCCTAGAGTTCCAAATCTCTTTGTGAATTCAGTAAGGTCAGACATGCATTAAAAACATGTTTGATAAGTTCACTAAATCTATAAACCAAACCTCTTTTGCGAATATGTATTTAACTAATCTCAGATTAATTCAGGGAATCAATAACTCTACTAATTATTCTAAGACCTAAATTACAGGTTGTCATGTAGCATTAAGAACAATCTAGATGAAGAATTCATTTGATAACCCTACGAATTCTATTCATCTAACAATTCATCATAAACCCTAGAAAACCTTAAATCTGACAGATGATTTTCTCAGACATGATAGCAAAAACATAAATCATGGTTTGAATAAATTGCATTAATAAATCGAAGTGATAGAAACATGAATTTAAAGTTTTCTCTCTGAATGAGTTCTTATCTGTCTCTCCAAGGTTCTCTAAGATAAAAGTAGGGAATTAATATTATAGGTTAAAACATGTTCAGTGACTCCTTTGAAAATAACAAAAATTTAGGGTCTTTCTTGCAATTTTTCAAACTTGCTTTAGAACTCGCCGGATTGCTTGGATAACATGCTTTATATGTGCTCCAACTTGCTTTTTTCAGATGTAACTCTCTCCATGTTCCAAAGTGTTTTAAAATCCCTAAAATACTCCAAAACATACATAAACCTACAAAGATTCTAAAACGATTCAATACATATGATAAAACTCTAAATAAGACTTATAACATGGTCAAAAACTCATAAAACCTATGATTGATCAATGATCAACCTCTCAAGACCTATGAAAGAAGAACCAAGAACAAGGGAACGAGGATCTTAATTCTCTCGTATCAAACATAGTCTCAATAAATTTATACTCTCTTGTTAATGGATACCATTTGGCTATCTATAGTAATGTCTTTTAACCTTACCAATAAAGTATACATTTTTCATAAAAAAAAATTATCGGTAGATATTCAATCCATTAGTTACTATTCACCACGTTAACAGATACCCTAATTTCCAAGTTAAATTTTGAGATCTATCACCTTTTTCATACCTCTTACATAATATCATGAAATTATTTGCTGGATATTGTATTGCTGGATATTTTGTTGAAATGAGAAGAAAAAAAGGAAGACAGAAGAGAGAGAGAAAGAGATGGAGAAGCGGCAAATAGAGGTGAGGTGACGGGGGCAATGACTCGCCAATAGTGGCAATTCAATTATTACACAAAATGACAAAAACCAATAAAGAAAGTAATACTAGTGAAAAAAAAACATGTGTAATGTTAATAGTTGCTTTTTATATGTAACGGAGGGTCCATCCAAAAGTAACGTGACTTCACATGGCTGCTGGCCCATACTTTTCCTTGTCTATCGTCAAAATAAATTTCACATAGTTCCTTAATACCAACTTCTTCTATACGTTTAAAAGTGAGTAACAACAACAACAATAACAACTTCTATATACATTTTTGCTGGATTAGTTATTGCATGTTAACATATAAAAAGTATATGTTAATTAACTATTAGTTGGAGTATTTGGTGTTTATCAACTTAGAGACTTCAGTTATATATATACACGTATGTACCAACAACTTAGTTGGTGTTTTCATACATGCATGGGATCAAACAAATATCTAATATCGAATATCTCCTTGTCAGCCTATTAAGTTGCATATCCAAGAGAAATCAAAAAGGGAAAAAGTTACATATCCAAATCACGTGAAGATATTATTATGAGAAGCCTAACTATAGTTAGGGTAGATATTATTGAGATATCTAATCTAATAAGAGAGGCATGAGGATTTCAGTTGCAGGCTGTACTTGGATAGTGACAAGTCACATTCATGAATTCAAACTAGTTATGACAAGGAAGGCGGTGTGAGTTGTGATTGATTATTATTATCGTTTTCTCTCGAAGTTTTTAAGAAGACACTCGTGCACACGGGCCCATGTATAGTATTATCCAACTACCACCTTTTCTCAAGATCATTTTCAGTCTAATGATTTGGTGTACTGTTTAGATTATACTATGTTCCTTTGATGATCATACAAATATATGATTATATGCTCACTAATTAAGTAATTACAAACCATATGTCCATGCATGACCGTGTTTATCAATACCCAAAGTTGAAGGAGATTCTTGACAAAATATCCTAGTTTTGATTCTTCTCGCCTAACCAAAGATCTAATGATAACAAAGACATGAGATTAGGTACATATCAAAATTAACGAGAGGCATAAAAAGAACATTAAGTGGGCTTCGATGGAACAAATGAACATTGTCCCCTTCACGTGGCTTTTATTTTGACAAGTCTATGAAACCTATTTCATTTGACCTATCTCTCCCTCTATATATATCACACTTAAGCTTCTTTCTAGCTAAAAGCTTTCTCTATCTCAACCCATCTTCAATGGCTGCCACTTACCACGTTCGATCTTGTAGCTTACCAGCTCGGCTACACTCAAATGGTCTCAACCATATTCAGCAACTCCTCAGCAAGCTTCCTACAGATAATAACAATAGCCTCTCCCTTCTCTCACAGCTCTATGAATCCGTCTCTCATCTCTTCAACGACTCACCAGCTTCACTACTCCTCCCTCATCACTCTTTTTTCACCCATCTTCTTGATCTTTCCCTTCTGCACCTTGACTTGTGCTCCAACCTCAGAGACATAACTTGCCGCGTCAAGGATTGTCTCCGAGACCTCCGTTCTGCATTCAGACGGAGGGGACACGGTGGAGATTTTATGATCCGATGCCATGTTAAATCCTTTGTCCGCTCTCGGAGATTGATTCATAAGGATCTCTCTAAGCTCCTCTTGTTGCTCAAACAAACTGATCACTTTTCGGACGGGTCAACTCATCCTTTGATCACACTGCTCCGACAAGTCTGTTCCCAAACATGTCTTTCCTTTAAGACAGTCATGTTGTCCTTAACCTCATCAGTACCAAAACCCAGGCCTTCCAGATGGGCTCTAGTCTCCAAACTAGTGATCAAGAACATTACTACAACAAGTTCTCAAGTTCAGACCGGACACAGAAACGAGTTCCAGATGATGGACGAAGAGCTACAAAGATTCTGTTTGGCCAAAGAGATAAAGAAGGAACAAATCAAGTCTTTGACCACCCTCTTGGACAACGTAGATGTTGTAGTTGAAGAACTGGAGGAGTCGCTTGAAAGCTTGTACAGGCGTATGATTCAAGCCAGAGTCTCTCTTTTGAACATACTCTCTTTGCATATATAATTAATTAGAGCTCCTTAGATTACATGTGTATGTATACAACCGCACTCTATTTTAGATGAAACATGTTACCTTCATAGATTAATGACACTTTAACAAGAGGTGGTTGTATGACTAAAAAAAATTAGCACAAACGACACTTACAACATATCTAAGCAAGTGTAACGTATTGATTTCTCCTCGAGTTCGAATGCAGTGGGCAGTGAGTCTAGAGCATGCTTCTGCAACAGACGTTGTATGGATTTCTCTCAACTCCTCTGCGAAAAGGATGAACTCGTTCAGGAATAATCCTACAAAATCCATGTAATATAATGTGACGACGTGTCCCTAGGATCTTACTTTCAACTTTAACAACATTTCTTCTCAATCCAATGCTTCCTTTATTTCAAATCTCAATTGTCTTACATGTAACTAGATTCAATGAAAACCGAATAACATAACAGTATTCTTAAGAAAAAGTAAGGAAAACTCTTGAAACAATCGAAGAAAATCCCCAAAATGGCACCATACAAACTTCTGCTCCCTCTCGATCATACCTCAAAAGAGCGGGTGAGTATTGATTACTCAGTGATGGTGGGTTTTAGGAACCCACAAACTCATTTTGTATTACACAATGCAACAACACAAGTCACAAGCTAATATCACCTAGCAAGTACAAACAACCTAGACTCTAGACCCATCCATGACCTATTCGCATGAGGACATGTCTCCGCCACGAGCAACCCTAATCGTTATCGACAACGCTGCTAACTTTTACCTTAAACCACAAATTCCTCCCCATCATTACCACCCTTCTTCTTTTATGTGTTTTAACTCACTAAAACTGATCGACAACATTTGTTATCGCCCTAACTTAACTGATAAACGACATTTGTATTATCCAAACATAATTGATTGACGGTGTTCACATCGCCCTACTTAACTGATCCACGGGTTACAACACCCAACAGTCTCATCAACTTTCAATGTTATCACACAACCGGTTATCCTTTAACGGCCTATCACATCTAGGTTCTTTCATCATAATCAACAATCATCATACTTTCATCACATCACTTTCCTTCTTATCACACATCTCATCATCTCATTCGCATAACTTTCATTTTTATCACATCACTTTAATTCTTATCACACGATCGGTTTATCCTTTAACAACCTATCATTCACTAGGTTATTTCATCACAATCACCACAAGTCAGATCTAGATCTAAACAATATTTACAAGGGATTAATGCCCGAGACATTATACAACTTGAAAAGGGTTCGCAACCGAGTCCTCACCTTTGCCTTACTCGATGACACAGATCTTGATCTGAAAGAAGAAGAAGACTACCGTACAATCACATATTAGCACTATCAAACTTAACAGAAGATGGGAGAAATGGATTAGGGATCAGATATGTCACTCCCAATGACAAATCTCTGAAATGAAGAATAAGTAGATGTAAGTCTAAGGCTTACCAAAAAGATCTGACGAATGATGGAAAAAGTAAACAAGGGAGGGAGTAAATCATAGATGGTGGCAGAGGGTGGCTGGCGATGGTAGCTGTTCGGAGAAGGTGGCTGACGGCTAGGGTCCGGGTTTCCCGGAATCTCTGCAGGGCTTTGCTATGTTTCTCCCTGATGAGAAAAGAGAAGGAGACACCTCTTTGTATAGGAAAAGAAGCAGAAAACCCTAGGGTTTCTCTCTTTTGGGCCTTTTGCAAGTGGGATTCCTCTTCTAAATGAAAGAAATTTACGGGCTGAGTTTGCGGATGTTATAGTTCTCTCCCACTTACTGAAATTCGTATCTGAATTCCGTGTGTCAAAACTCCAAACCTAAACATCCCAAACTCGGACGGGTCATTGATTCTCATAAAAAACTTGTCAGTTTTCAATCCAATGGTTTTTGTAACAACTCGGTTCATTGATCCTCATTGTGATCCATGATTCCTTCTATGTTTCGTCCCTTTCCCATCAAACCAATAATATCCAGGTCTTATCCTCATGAACGACATATTCCTTACGGTCTACAAGCTTAACATGTATGCTGATCACTCATTCTTCACACATATACTAATGATCTATTTGAAGAATCTGTTCATATCCTCTACAACTCTAGACAAGGTCGACATGTGAACTCTAGCATCCCCGATCCTACATAGGATCGTCGGGACGGACCATGGGACGAGGGAACATGCAAGATGGTCATAAGACACAAAGGCAAGTGTTCCATGGTCTGAATAATGGGTTAAGTTCGAGTGATGATCAGTACTTAGCCAAGGAAACAAGGAAAAAGAGGACAAAGGAGCTAGACCGAGCTAAGGAAAGAGTGAGACGAGCTGGATGGAGCTTGGACGAGCTGGATTGAGCTCAAAGCGGGCTGGACTGAGCTTAGAGCGAGCTGGACTGAGCCCAGGCTGAGATCATTAAGCTAAGTCAGCTTGATAAGCTAGTAGACCCAACTCAGTCAGCTGGACCAACTGTCGGGGAGCTCAACTCAGCTCGGTGGAGTGTTCGATCGTTGAGCTAGCTGGTTGGGTCGGGGTGGTTATCAGACTGATGGTCGGATTAGGTACAAATCCGAAATTGGTCAGTTGAGCTGAGTCATGTGTGGGAAGCGTGTTAGGCGGTTTTGGGCCGAAGGGGCGCATATGGATAACCATTCAGACAGTTTCCAAAAAGGCACATTTTCGCCCAAGACAGTTTTTGGCCGAGTCGTCTATATATTTCGGGTCTTGGGATCAATTTTCGACACATAATTTCCTAAGGAAACTCACAAAACGATCAGAACACATAGGCGAATCGAAAGAGAAGAACTTAGAAGATTTAGAAGAAAGACTTGATCGGAATAAATCCAAGAAGGCAATCCGACTGCAACGTCTTGAAGAATGATCCAACAATGAGTCTGAAGGAGAAAGAACAGCGTACTCGGACCTGGGTCCGGTTGAACCATCACCCATAGCCTTTGGGTGATTCCGACTGGTTCTATGGCGATCAGCCCAAATGGTTACATCCTTCTCTCTCTATACTTGATCGTTTCTCTTCTGCATGAACGATCGAGTATCTTAGACCTTATGGACGAGTAAAGGACCAAGGCTGTAAGCCGGTCCGTTCACGTGATTCGGTGCTTAAGTGCTGGATCCGATAGATCTTAGATCATAGCTGAATGGCTTGATCGGGTTAAGGCCGATATGAATGGTTCAGTGGTAAGACGGTCGGACATAGATCTGTGAACTGAACTTGATCGATCTCGTTAAATGACTTGAGAGGTCGAGTATTATTAAGGGGATTTCAGGTTGGACTTATTAAAGAATCCGAACATAAGTTCCATGTCTAGAAACCACTCATTAAGTCATTGATAAATTGCTTATGTTTATTGTTGATTTTAGGAAAATATGGTGATCGTGGGAAGGATTTGGCTCAGCCGTGAAGACTTGTAGCCAAGGATGAATGGGTGGTTAGATAAACTGATTAGGATCGATTACTTTGTATTAACTTATAAGGCAAACTTTCATTGTATCGATTCCTTTGTGAAATAAATAAAGAATAAGTTTATCTCTTATCATATTGACTCTATTATACTCGCATATTGACTCTAATAAATGAATCACAGAATTAAACAAAATGAATATGTTGAGGATAAAGTTAGGGTCCATGTTAGGGCGCTTTATGAACACTTTGTTAGGGTACTTTATGAACACTTTGTGAATTAAGTCAACCCTCGTGGCATTCCAACCGACATGCCACCACATCAATATTAGCAACCTCACTGGACTTAGAGTCCATGTTAGGGCGCTCTATGAACACTTTGTGAATTAAATCAACCCTTGTTTCATTCCAACCGACATGCCACCACATCAATCTTCTCACAATCACAAACGACAATATGTCCCACAACCTTAACGTCTTTAACTTACAGTCAACAACAATTCTTAAAAATGTTCTCACACTTATATACCTTGCATCCCCTACCAAATCATTACGCTGCTTGTCGGTATAATTCTCTGACTGTCATGCACTTCCTTACACATCAAGAAACTCCACTGGCTTAACAGTTTCTTGGATCATTTCTTGCTATAGATTTCAGCTCTCCCCCACTTTGGTTCAACATATGGTTTTCCAAAATTGTCTCCCATAAAATCTCGAACGGGACATCTTAATGCTTGAGTTATACATAATGTCTTATACGGATTCAACCCGCAGTGGGTACCTTAAAACTTTCCTCTATCAACCCAACATTAATGTACACAACATAGGTTTATCATCTTGTCTTGTCGATCCAACAACAAAAATTCATAGTTATCATGTCTCACTTCCATTCTGACATAAGTAACCCCTATAGTAATCATCTATGGACTCACTATTCCATCTTTATCAATTAAACATTTCAGCTATGAAACCCATTTAACAACATCCTTGTTATCCTTACCTATGGTAGTTCCTCTTCAGATTTCGATACATATTTGTGCTTCCCGGATGTAATGGCCATTGTGACCGGTGAGCTTGCCCCATGATCTTGTACTTCAGATTTTGGTCGTCCATGTTACTCTCTCCTACATGGACGGGGGTCATTCACTGTTGTGTGGTACCCACCACATCTCCAATGATTATCTAGTTTTAAGAATTTGTATCCTTCCATTAGGTTCTCATTATTTCCCTTATCATGTAATCTTGATCCAAAGCTTGGAGCATTGTGTTGTCGTCCTTCGTGAACGTGGCACACAAGTGCAAACGCGTCAAGGCCTCCAAATTTCCTGGTGCATTTGTGTACACTTCACAATATTCCAAACCATTGTAGTACTAACATTGGGGGTTGAGTCAGACGTTCCTTTAGCTTTTCAAATCCCTTGATGCATTACATACCACTTTTCTTCCTTTCATACACACACATCCTAGTCTCATCCAAAAAGTGTCTAAAAAAACCATCTACGGTACACATGGCCTTGGTAATACCAATACTAGTGCATGGATTAGTTGTTCCTTCCACCTTGCAAAACTCTAAGCATTATCTTCTAAGTATACAAACTTAACATCTTTCCAATCAATATGGTCATAGACCTAACCGTACTTGCAAATCATTTCATATACTTCATGTAGTAATCCGCCAAAATTGCACTTACTCAACTTAATGAATAAATTCTTATCACAAACTTCCTCAAGCTTCACCTAAGTTCACGTCACGATCCTCATGTGGGTTAGACCATTACGTTTATGATTAACACGCAACTTCCAAATGCTCTTGGAAACATAATTCACGAACTTCATAGAAAAACGTCATGAACCAGTCGACCCAAAAATGCATTTTCCGAAAATAGTATTGTCCATAACAAGTTTGTAGTGTTGTCTTTCAAGTATATCCCTTTGGTATCGGCCCTTGATGATATCCCAGTGCCAAATCTATCTTAGAGAATCTCCAAACCTCCTTGCATCTATTCCAAGAACCCAACGATTTACTTCTCCCTTAATCATGTGAGGTTAGAAACTCATGTTGATATGGTGTCTTAACTCAGTGTCGTTCCGGTTACCATTATATGGTGTAAAGCACCATCCTGACTCGGTGGGGGTCCTTATAGTCGCTCAAATGTATCCACATACTTGGTTACTACATGAATGGTATTCGGTCTCGAGGATACCACTTTCAGGTACGCATTGTTCTCCTTCCCACTTTCCACTTCTGTTTGCATCATCAAAATAGTATAGATCATATACTAATCCATATTCCGTTAAGGACTATCTTTCCCCTCTTATTGGGGAATCTGAGCTCATGCCCAAACACAATCCATTAGTATCTGGTGCTTGGTCTCCAGTTTGTCTCTAAAAACCTTTCATAGCCACTCAACCCCGACTTCTTCGAGTTTCTTGTTAAGCCACAATGCTAGCATCACAAACACTACTCTGATCACTAATATGTTTCTAAAAATTGATCAATCACCGAAACCCCTTTTTTGCAGCTCAGCTGGGATTCTTCATCCAGTCTAATCTCTTGTTTACTATCCTTTTCCCTAAACTCATTGAGTCCTTGATAGTTCTCCACGCTGCAGCGGTCATTGATTTCAATCCTCATCCTTTTTTGAGACTGGCTAGTCAGCTCACGTTGCTCCAAATGCTGACCCTCAAAACCTTCTCAAATGATTGAACTTTTCTAATTCTCCTTCCCATTTCGAGTACTTTAGGAATGTCTTGGAATTATATATTATTCTGGTTTATATCCTCTCACTGGAAGTATTTCCTTTCTGAGGCCGCGGAGAAGTTCACTCGAGTCAGTTCACATTGCCCTTGCACTCTTTCCACAACTCTCTTTCAAGTGATGAATGGATAATTCTTTATGAACCTCAACAAACATCCAGCTGCATCAAAATTCTCTCCCGACTTCGTATACTGGTTGTTGACACCTGTAACATCCTTTTCTTTCCTCCAGAAAGCTCCATCTAACTGATTCTCATGTGCCTCATCATTTTCTAATATGATGGTCCTTGCATCTGCACGCGCATAGAAAGTGTTAGGTTACAAAATCACTAACACTCCCAAAAAAGTGACATGGCTCCCGCTCTTATTGTGATACACGGCCTGGTAACTGGCCTCCACTTTCCTCATGGTGCTTCTACAATTCTTCCATGTCATTGTGTTCGACACAACTTCTGCAGTCTATGGAATCACACGTACTGCCTCACGTAGAATGTTGAGATGAACTTTGGATGGTGCTCGATGCTTGCACATCTCTGTTGGACTTTGGTCTGATGGCTACTTGAAGGATTAGAAGATAACCTACTAACTAAGAGGGCAAGAAAGTAGCATGAGCTTCGGTCCAAATAGTGCCTTTTATTCATCTTTTGAAAGCCCATATTTAGTAGAACATTTGAAAACACTTTGAAACCCGAATATAAACACTCTTGATCTACACCTACCCACCCGGGACAGCACCGGATGGGTTTAACCCCTGCTCTGATACCAATTGTGATGGCCATGTTCTTAGGATCTTAATTTCAACTATAACAACACTTCTTTTCAATCTAATACTTCCTTTATTTCAAATCTCAATCGTCTTACAAGTAATTAGTTTCAATGAAAACCAAATAACATAGCAATAGTCTTAAAGAAAAGGTAAGGAAAACTCTTGGAAAAACCGAAAAAAAATCCCAAGATGGCACCATACAAACTCTTACTCCTGCTCCCTCTCGACTTACCTGAAAAGAGAGGAGTGAGTATTAATTACTCAGTGAGGGTGGGTTCTAGGAACCCACAAGCTCATTTCATATTACACAATGCAACGACACAAGTCACAAGCTAATATCACCTAGCAAGTACAAACAACCTAGACTCTAGACCCATTCAGGACCTATTTGCATGTGGACCTGTCTCCAACACGACCCTCCCTAATCACTATCAACAGCGCTGCTAACTCATCCCGTAAACAACGGCTTCCTAACCATACCATCCTTTTTCTTCGAGCGTTTGAACGCACTAAAACTGATTGACAACATTCGTTATCGCCCTAACTTAACTGATCAACAACATTTGTATTACCAAAACATAATTGATCAACGACATTCACATCGCTCTACTTAACAGATCGATGGGTCACAAAACTCAACAGTCTCACCGACTTTCAATGTTATCACACAAACAACCTATCACATATATGTTCTTTCATCATAATCAACAATCATTATACTTTTATCACATTACTTTCATTATTATCACACAATACATTTATCTTTTAACAACATATCATTCACTAGGTTATTTCATCACAATCAACACAAGTCAGAACTAGATCTAGAAAACATTAACAAGGGACTAATGCCCGAGACATTATATAACTTGAAAAGGGTTCACAGATGAGTCCTCACCTTTGCCTTTCTCCACAACACATATCTAGATCTAGGAGAAGAAAAAGAAGACTACCGTACAAAATCTAATATCTACACTATCAAACTCAACAGAATATGGGAGAAAGGGATTAGGGATCATATTTGTCACTCTCAATGAAAAATCACTGAAAGGAAGAAGAAGGAGATGTAGATCAAAGGCTTAACAAACAGATTTGGCGAATGATGGCAAAAGAGAACAAGGGAGGGAGCAAATCGGAGATGGTGGCGGAGGGTGGCTGGCGATGTTGGCTGTTCAGAGAAGGTAGCTGGCGGCTAGGGTTTGGGTTTCCTGGAATCTCTGCAGGGCTTCGCTATGTTTCTCTCTTATGAGAAAAGAGAAGGAAACACCCCTTTTTATAAGAAAAGAAGGGGAAAACTCTAGGGTTTTCTCTCTTTTGGGTCTTTTGCAAGTGGCCTTCCTCTTTTAAATGAAAAAATACAGACCGGGTTTGAAGATTTTACACATAAGTAGTTATACAACCCTATGAGGATATGAAAAATATCACAAAAATGTGAGTACACACTTGTGAAAAAGTAAGAGAAGCATCACAAGTATAAAGGAGATCACCTGTCAAATTCTGGCGGCCGGTATGGATTTCTTTATTATTAGTTTAGACCAATGTCCATCTTCTTATTTCTTTTATTTTTTGGCTTGTGTAGTAAATCATATAGTGTTCATCGCCTTTTTATAAAAAAGAAAGCATCCTATGGATTCAACAACAAAAGTATGGGTCAAAGCCTAGAAAGAGGATATAACCAGATCATTGACCAACTACTATAATCGACTAGCTTCAAACTACCATGATACTTTCTCGAGGGGAGAACCAAGCAACCAGTTAAGAAAAAAAGAAGCATGAAAATGTGATTACAAGCATCTAATCAGAAGGCCACGAAAGACCAAACCATGTTTTAAAAGGAAAGTACACTTACGGGCCAAAGCATTGTTACCAAACAAAAAGAAAAGAGCATGAAGGCCTGTCAAGAGTTCAACAGAAGGTCTCTACAACAGAAGGACCAGCAATAACGACTCCTACTCGGGATAAACAGTTCAACATATAAAGAAAAGGGGGAGACGGGATTACTACATCAAACCGAAGAAGTGGACTTGTCAGGACCCGTCAGACTTGGCTGTCAGTTCTTCTTTAGTAATCTTATCCCTAGGAATCTCCAGCTCATCTTCAAATGTGGGAGGGGCCTAACATTTGAGTCCGGCCTCCGCTGTCATCATTGCCTTGTACTAGCTTCCAACAATAAGTTTGATGCTTAAGCCTTTCTCTCTTCAAATCCAAGCGAGCCACAATCCAGACACAACTGCCATCACCATTTCATCAGAAAAGTTCTCCTCGGCCGCCTTCAGGTTGACCATTTCCTCCCGCAAATCCTCTAGTTCATACCTTAAGACATTGTTCTCAGACCCCTTCCTGTTGCATCACCGGCCTTCACTTTTAACTTAAGATTCATGATCTATTTCTCCCTAGAGATTCACATATCCTTCTTCTCCATCAATAGTCGAGACAAAATCTACATCTCCTCATGACTGAAAGCAGAAATCTTGATGTTCATTTACTCCCTGAAGTGGTAAAGTTCGTTTGCTCACCCTTGAACTTGAAAGATAAGAGGCAAAATGTTGGAGATAATTAATCCAGAAAATCATTCATCATGCTTAGAGCATAACACCGGCCCTCTACTCATGTCAGACGAGTTTTGGCTTCAAGGTCGTGTTTTCCTCCTACCTCCGGGGTAAAATGGAAAACTGCTACTAAACGAAAATCTTTCCATATTTCAGAATATGGAAAGATATAACCTAATTCTCGACTAATTGTAACTTATAAAAAGAGTTCACAAACCCTAGAACAAGAGATCGACTATTCACAACTTTGATTATAGAATTAGGCGGCTAGAACTACGGTTATTAGATTTAAACGTTGTAGTTTCGGCTCTCTTCATCAATACTAAATTACTTTTGATAATTGATCTTGCTCTTGACTGCTTATTTAATGTTTACATAGTATTAGAAATAATTCTACTTAAATATACCTTAACACTGTTAACGTTTCACTAATGTTTATCTACGAATAGGTCTAGGTTTTAAAACCCAGAAATATAATTTATTATCATTCATAAAGGTTAAAAAGATACAAGTGATTTTGGACATGGTGCAGCTAAAATTGTTATAATTGATATATATGAAGCGGATCACTCTGATGCAGGTGAAATTATAAGGGAAATTATCATGTTACCATATTATTGATAACACTTTTCATTTTTACCTTCATTAAAAATATATTTTCATAAATACCACTTTTTAAATAAGTAATTTTTTTAAGAAAATAATTAGAATCCTAAATTTTACATTTCTAAACTCTACCCCAGCTCTCAACTTTAAATCCTAAGTCTTAGATTAATTAATACAAGGGTTATAAGTGTATTTTTCCTCTTAAAATAATGATAAAAGTGATTAAGGTAAACATGAAAAAAATACTAAAAATGGTATTTTTAATAATTTTCCAAATTATAAGTCATAGATTTTTAATAATATTTCTCATACGTACTAATAGATGGGTGTTGAAAAAGATTTAGAATAAGTATAACTTCTTAGAGCATGTCCATTGAAGGTTTATAGGGGGAGTTCACACGAAAATCAAGAAAAAAAATAATAAAATAACAAAAATCTATGAACCCCTCTCTCCTAAAGTTCACTCCGGTGAACCCCTCTCTCATGAGGTTCAACACGTGGCGGCTCGGGATTAACGTAATTTTTTTTTAAAAAAAATTAAAAAGAAAATAAAAAGTTTTTAATAATAAAAAAATAATTCAATGAACCCCAGAGAGGGTTCACTAATGTACATGCTCCTCGGTCAAAATTTCAGTAAGCTTATATATATATATATATATTATATTGACAACTATAAACTGAATGTAAAAGGACCAAAGACTTTTCTATATTGAAAAGTAAAATAAACAAAAAAAGAAAACAAAAATCTAAGTAGAAAGTAGAAAGAGAAGAGCATGCGAGCACGTTTGTTCGTTAAGATCAACAACTAAAAATGGAGAGCACATCATCTTCTTCCCTTAAAGACACCGTCTTTACTTTTATATTACATATTAGGTTTCCTTCTCCACGTTTTTCTTTTCAAAACCAAACCAAAGCAGAGACAAAGGGCTCTTCAAACATGTCCAACTCCAAAAGACTTTTTGGCGTTGTGCGGAGACAACTTCTCCGGCGATCTCCCAGCAGCATCCCCACCGCTAGAGAACACATTGCCGCCATCAAAATCCAAGCTTTCTTCAGAGGTCACCTGGTAAAAACTAAACACATTTCTCTCTCTGGTAATTTGTTTATGTTCTCCTGTAAAAGTTAACCATTGCAAGTGTTGTAGGGAAGGAGAGCGCTTAGAGCGCTCAAGAGTCTCGTGAAGCTTCAGGCGGTGGCGAGAGGAGTACTTGTGAGGAGACAAGCTAGAATAGCCTTACATTGTATGCATGCTCTTGCTCGCTTGCAGGTTAGGGTTCGTGCTCGTCAGATTCTCTCCCGTTAATTAATTTCCATGACTCAATACATCTCTTGTGATTTGTGACATCTACATAACATCAGCATTGTCCTTTCAAATTAATTAACTTCTTTGTGATTTTGTATATGTATACTAATTAACACTATAACACCATTCAGTTTGTACTGATAAACAAAAGGAGTCTAGCTGAATCTGTCTCAATTTCTTTTAATGAAAAGTTATAGACAATACACATTCTAAAAAGGTTCCATAGATCATAATGAATTAAAGAGAATCACAAGCAGTATAAGAGATTTATTAATATTTGGGAAGGAAGCTGGTGAAGGTACCTTGGATGAGAAGAAAGGGCAAGGAAGGCTTCCATGGAGATGCACCATTTTGTTCTGTTTTGATATTTAAGAATCTGTATATTATAAGCAAGATCAGTAGTTGCCTAAAGAGTTAACATCAAAAAGACTATCAACAAAGAATGTAGCTTCATTCTCAACACACATAAGCTAAAAAAAAAAAGAGAGTCAATATATATAGATAAATCTACAAGAAACATAGTCCAAAAAAAGAAAGAGAGAGACGAGAGAGCACTGAGATATTGGCGCGGCTCAATCAGATAACTAAGAGAATGCATATTGTGCGTGTGTGGTCAGGAAGATCTGAGTGAACCAGGTCAATATCAAAGATGGCTCTTTCGTGCTAAAGGTGCAGATTCAAAGGAAGACTGTCTTGTGAAAATAAAATTAAAAAAAAAACAAAAAAAAAGAAGTAGATAGACGTGTGAGGAAGTGTGATGAGGAGAATGTCTGTGTGGGGGGGAGGTTATAAAGGAGAGGTATTAAATTAGGGTATATGAGAGAAGGAAATGGAAGGTATGGTGCATTAAAACCATATCTACTACCAATGCACTAAAGCTGGCTCACCCCTCTTTACTCCCTCTCCTTCTCTCTCTCTCTTTTTAATTCAAGTCTCATTATATGTATCCATCAATACAAACTAAATTGGCTATGCAATGCAAACCAATAATCCTTTGTCTCCTATGTCTTTCCTTCTTGAGGGTTCATAACACAATATATTTATTAGTACTAGTATTTTAAATTGGCTATGCAATGTGAACCAATACTCCTTTGTCTCCTATGTCTTTCCTTCTTGAGGGTTTATAACAAAATATAAGATAAAAAGATGTAGAGGAAGAGAAGTTAAAAGAACATCGAAGATGCTTTATAATAAATTTGAGGGAATCTCTCGCAGAAAGGAGGGGACACTGGCTGCCCTGCAAACCATTAATGTTTTTACTGCTCTTTTTTTTTTTTTTACTATTTGGCCTTCTCTAGTTCTCTTTCTATCTATTTCTATCTATCATTCTGCTTTTTACAACCTCAATACAGTTATGAACCCTAATGACCCATATCTTTCTCTCTCTCTCTCTCTCTCTCCATTAAAGAGATCCTAGTTTTAATGTCATACTGTCATGCCAGAGATTTGTAAGAAGAAAACGAATCCTGTTTTTGTCCGTGGTTACGATGCGTGGGTGAGGCAAAATTCATAAACTATTGCACACTTTATCTCTCTCTCTCTCTACCCAATTATATTTTCTTAATATTTAACACAATAATACCAAAACTTACCTGCCCCTGCTCTGTATGTTATCAACATGTTTCATTCTGTATTTTCCATGTTACTATTTTGGGGATATAAATCACCTTATGGTTTTGTTACCGTTGAGTAGCTTAATATCGATGTCTCAATATTAAAAGTAACACCAAGCCAGTAAAAATGGAAGAATATTATGTAAAAAGATAAGAATACACACGTTGACTTCAAGCTTTCTCTCTACATAAACATAACTATTTACAATGTTGGGTTGGTTTCTCCATATTTAAAAATAAAAAATAAAATAAAAAAGGAAAATGTAAAGGTAAAATTCTGCAAAGTACACTTATTTCAAATTTGCTGAGATTTAAGCTTCAACTTTGCACCAAAGCAAGTAGAGAACTGGGTAAGCTTCCTTTGTTTCATTACACGAGATGAGAAAGAGAATCAGAAACGATTAACATATACTCATATAGTATAACTTTGAGCTTTAAGTACATGTTCTTATAGTAAACTGACAAAAATGTGCAGCATGTATGTCATCTTATGGTAGTCACATAATTGCGTGGATTGCAAGTACAAGTCATTTAGAATAAATAGAAACTTCAAGCATGTTAACTGAAAGCTAATTAAGTATTAAGTGATAATGAACAACATTACAAATAAAAATCAAAGGAAGAAGATTCTTAAGCACATAGGTCTAGCGCAACACTTAATGAAAGTGACCGTCATCAGTGGCTCTACGGTTACATTTTGGTATGATGTTTGGTCACATTTGGGCAGGCTGATGGATGTGATAGGTCCACGAGGTTGCACTGATTTGGGAATCCCTAGAGAAGCAACGGTGGAGATGGCAGTGCAGAAGTATGTATAGAATAAGAAGGCATCGGATTGAAAATCTGACTCTTATTAAAAATGAGATTCTGAAATTTCGGAATCAAGGACTGTCACAAGGGGAGGATATACGTTTGTGGAAGGGGCAGAATGATGTGTTTAAGCCGATGTTCAGCACAAACAAGACTTGGAACATTATGAGAGAGCGTGCGCCACAAGTGAGCTGGTATCGTGGAGTATGGTTTTCCTCTGCAACACAAAATACTCTGTACTGACATGGGTTGCAATTCATGACCGTTTAGCTACTGCTGATCGTATTCATAAATGGAGCCCTCAAACCGATACAGTTTTTATCCTATGCAACACACAAAATGAATCAAGGGACCACCTCTTCTTTAGTTGTTCCTATGCTAAGCATTTTGGCGTAGGTTAGCTCAGAAACTCATGGGTCAGCGATACACTTATGTATGGAGTGATATTTTGCAGAGCGTAATGGACAGCACCTGGGACAGTAACTCTTTATTCCTGCGTTGGTACTCATTCCAAGCTATTGTTTATTCAATTTGGAGAGAAAGAAATGGTTGAAAACATGGTGAACACCTGCAAGACCAAGCTCGCTTGGATAAACAAATCATGAACCGAATTGACTCTCTCAAAGGCTACAGTAATGGGCGATATAATGGAGCTATGGGATCTGGCTCTCCACAGAATGGATTGAAGATTGGAAGCTTTTGAAGCTATTTAAGTTTCTACATTTCTAAAATTTTAACTCATTCAAACAGTGTCACATCATTTGTACAAATCTTTCTTTGCTAGAATAAATTTAACATTCATTCACAAAAAATATCAAAGAAAACATATCATATGATCAAACACTCCTCTGTCTAGAGAGTTTCATGCAACCCAAAAGTACAAACAAAAGAAAGGCTACTACATTCATTCATCATCAACAATTACAAAAGATTACACAAAAGTTTCGTTGAACAAATAAAAATAAATAATTTCCGGAATGGGTTGCAAATGTCAGTATTGTGTGGCTTTCACGTTAAAACTATAACATCCTTATACCAGCAGAGATAACTACAAAAGGATGGAATCTAAAAAGTGGGAGTAGTAGCTTTTAGAGTTTCTTGGGGAAAGTCATACCGCCGCCTCGGATAGAAAGAGAGGGTCCTTTAGCCGAGCTCACTACATTGGTATCAAGGAAGATGACAACCACAGTGATGTCATCGTGGAAATGCCTCCTCACGCCTCTCTCGATCTTCTTCAGATCAGAGTATCTCATTTCTCTCTTCTTTGCTGCTGCTTGCAGTGCCATTTTCACCAGTCTACGTGCAATCCCCTGCAAAGGACAGAATCAGTATTTGGTTTTGTTATTAGGTTTCAACTGAAACTTGGTAAACAAATGGATGTAACCGCACGTTTCGTGGGTGGCTATGAACAATGTCAACAGCTTCTTGGTTGCTCAGCTGTTCCCATAGTCCGTCAGAAGCAAATATCAGAAACTGATCTTGTGGTTGGAGCTCATGCTCTGTTATCGACGGTTCTCCACTCAAGATTGGCCTCTTCATCGGCTCCCGGAGTCTATACTTTGTGTACAGTGGTTCCCTGTTGAACTCCGCCTTCTTAAGATACACGTCGCCTATGGATCTAGATATCTGCAAAAGGAAAAAAAAAAACATAGCAAGCCATCTTCAGGGCTTATCTAGGCGTTCATGCTCAGTGTCTACATGCGTACAGTCATGGAGACAGAACACGAGTTCAGCTGTTATGTCAATTATAATATTTCTAGCTCAATGTAGCATCATCACACACAAGCTGCCTTTCAAGATACCTTTAAAGTGTGCAGTCTAATATAATGCACAGAGAGAATTCTTGGCTGATCTTGACATGCTACATGTAACAAACATAAAGTGTCTTGGCTTTAACAAATTCAAGACTTTACTAAGACATAAGCATGTACCTGAATAAGGCCCTTAACGCGCCACACATTGTGCTTTAACACAACAATATGCGAGTCATCTGGGTGCAAAGAGTGCATTTCCTGTCTAACAGACTCGATGCTCACATTATGTTCCGCAGAGAGCTGAAGCGCAATAACCTCACCAGTGGCCTTCACAGCCCTTCCAAGGACAGCACGGGAATCTCCAACGTTAGCAATGTAGAGCATCCCTCCGCATATAACACCCACAAGGCAGCAAGACCCAACAGCTGCAATCTGTGGCTTCACAGGCCACTGCTTTGTCACAACCCCTAGAAACCCTTCTTCAGTCGCTTCATATGCTTTTCTAATTACATCCATCGACATAGAGCCCTGCTCTGCTGCAAATCCTACAGGTTTTGACAAGAACTTTTGAGTTCCATAAGCAAGCATGTATGCAATGAAATGCAATACAAATGATTTTAAGTAGCTCACTCTTTAAATGGTGAAAAAGGTGATCATTGACAAAACGGGAGGTCTCAGGGCCGCCATGACCGTCATAGACGCCAACAAAAGTTCCATAAGGACCAGAATCATGAGTACTCAAAGGGCCGGACTCAAGTTGGCACTGATCCTCAAGCAGGTTATTGGCCTGAACAACCGCCATAGAGAACTCACCAAGTAGGTGGTGACCAGAGTCTTTGTACCAGAGGAGTCCATCTTGTTTCCCTGTTGAATCAGAGGACTTGCCCGAGGAAGGCCACAGACAAGCACTCAAAAGTTTCATTAACGTTGTTAACATCCCCCTCATGGCATCAGGGAAACCCTCTTTCTCTTCCTCCACATCTGCAATTGAAGACACTTATCTTATCATTAGCTTCGATAGTTGTTAACTTAATCTATATGGTGGAAATGCTTAAAAGAGAAAAAGATGAAGACTTTATGAAGCTGGTGAAATGGGTACCTGAGATTCTGCAGAAGCAGAGGTTAATTGGAACAAAGACGCAGACTTGGAGTCAACAGATACGAATGATGACGATGACCATCAAAAGGAACTCAAGGATTGAGATCAAAAGCAATCTTAATCTTATACAAAGTGATTTTAGGGTTTTTAGTAGTACTGAGATCAGAGAATATAATGGAACTCAATAGTATGAAGCTTTACACTAGCAATAAAACGATCTTAAAGGATCAAAGTGAAGATATATATATATATATATAGAGAGAGAGAGAGAGAAAATGTGAGAGAGAGATAGACCCGAATCAGATCCAAGAGATTAAAGGAGGACTTTGACTTGGTGGTGACGAGCCTCTCTCCTAGAGGAAAGGCAAAAGTGAAGAGAGAGGACTTTCACTGCTTCTAACCGGACAATGCAATCCCAATTACTACCGGGATCAGACTTTCTAAATCTAACCCTTCTTCTTTCTCAAATTTACTTTTCAATCCTTTTTGACTTTGCAAAGCGGTCCTCTATATTTCTAATACTTTCAATTTATAAACACTAAATAGTCCCTTTTGGTTACGCGGTCCACAATAGGGCGATGAAGGTTTCTATTTTAGAGAAGAGAAGGAAGGAGCGATGTAATGTGTTGTGTTGGTCGAAGTAGATTTTGATAGTTTAAATAAAATAAAAAAAGGTGGAATATCTGTGAGTGGATTGAAAGAGGAGACGCGTGATGTAGTGAGATCATTTAACGTTAGCTGTCTCAATAAAGGACATACGTGTGCACATCAACCTCCACCTCCATATCCATCTCCACCTGCACCTGATCAGCTGCAGCACTTCTTTTCCCTCCATGTGCTTCTCTTTCGCTTTCATTTTCTCTAGATGGGCCTTAGTGAGGTATGATGGGCATTCTGTCTAATGGGCTTACGGTAAATTTACATGAGGAGCATAAGATGAGTGTGCGAATAGTCAAGAAAACTAACCCTACTTTCACTCTTTACCAAGACATAGGAGGAATCACAGAAACTTCACACGTCTAAGCTGATCACATTTTTGTTTTTGTGTTTTGTCTGAGAATAACCAAACTTTCTTTCACTCATCCTACTTATTTAAACGAATTACTTTCTATATCTTTCTGTCATATAGATTCACACTAACTAATTACTTTTCAGACTCCAGCTAACAAAAGATCAATTTTACCACTTGTTCGGATTAGATTTAGAAAGAAAGTATGCAACATCATTCGGAGACGACAACGTCAGCGAAGCAACCTCTTTGCCCTAAACCACGTCGTGTGTGTCCTTCTCTTCCCGACTTCCTCAAACCTCTATCATGTTCCCTTCACTCTTCCAACTGGTAACATTATATATTGTCTAGAGCTTGTATATGTTTTCATTTATACGCTTGGACATATATATATATATATATTCTTTAAAAGCTATAAATTGCTTTAAGTTTTCAAGTTGTGATTTTTTTTCAGGAATTCACAAATATATAAACGGAAAAAAAAAACTTTTCTTGAAACAATCGAAATCAATATATTTCTCCCCTTGTTTTTTTTTTTATACATCTTGAATTTCATCATGATGGTTCATACATGTTAGTGTCTCAATCAACCAACCAAGTTTGGAGGGAAGAAGCGGCGTTCTTAGCATAAACGATAAGGTGGTCATACTTGCTTTCATAGATATTCTTTTCCAGTTAAAAAATTGTTTTAAGATTTCAATATAAATATATATAAATCCATATTTTGAACCAATATAAATCCATATTTTAGATTAAATTAACATGTAAAGTTCAAACTCACTGCTTTTTGTTTTTTGTATGTCAACCGTCACGAAGTTTTCTCGTAGGAATATAATAAGACGAAAACTGTCAATAACGACATTTATATTAAACGGGCAAAATATTCGCAAAATGCGTGCATGGTTCTTGAGTGTTAATTAATTAAATATGTATTATAATGTGGTAGGTGCATCCGATAGAAGGTGGTACAATAGAGTCAATGTGGTACGTAGGTTCTCCACCTAAGAGAACAGGGAATCCTCTTGTAAACGACCTTCATTTCATTCACTGCCTCGACCTTCTCCCCAGCTTCTCAAGCACCAAGGCTTGATCTTCACATCTTCTTAGACGATATATGCATATATAGCAAAAAAGAACAAAAATTTCTCCTTACTTCGACATGACTGCTATATCAATTGATCTCGGCTTGCAGAACATTAACCTTGTCACACAGACATGCATATATTACCCAACAAGTTTAGATTATATTCTTTGAGGAAATGTATTCGGATATTCTTGATCACCAAGCGTTTACACTTAGGTCAGCACCCATATATTGCTTACTAAATCAGCACCCATTTACAGCATTTAGTACACAATGAGCGCCTATACTTTTTGTTGGTAATCTAAACACAGAGGCTATCTATTAATAATAACAATCTCAATTAATTCTAAAGGTTGTGTCTTTTCATTTAGAATTTTTTATTAATATTTTAAAATTTGTCAAATTATGAAATGATGTGTATTTTTAAATTTGTGTCTTTTCATTTTGATATAAAAAATTGTATCTTTTCATTATAAAAATAGTGTTAATTTTAAGAAATTATCAAACTACAAAATGATGTGTGTTTATATAATATTTATATTTATATAAGAGATGAAATTTATTTGATATATTTATGTGTTCCTTCAACTAGCAACTATTAGAAAATGTTGTGACTCTTTTAAAAGTTTATGCAAATTTTAAAATGAAAAACACATTTTGAGACAAACTATCACTATTAATATTTTATGAAACAATTTGATAAAAATATATTTTTATACAGTTTCTTAAAATTTAATATAAATTTTAATATGAAAAGATACATCTGTATGAAAACACCTTTTATGTATGTTAAGAATCTCCTTGAAACAAATGGAAAGACACACCCTTTCATATAGGTTATATTCATCATGAAAAGCTGCATCTAATGGTTATGAACATTAATACGAAAAGTCGTATCTATTGCTTACGTCTTTTCATCCTCTATATATAGTGTCTTGTATAACATTTTGATTAAAAATCCATTCTTTTTTCTACATCTTGAACCAGTACATCTTGTATTTTTCATTAAATAGGTAAACGTTCAGTTAATGTAATTTACAATTGCAAGAGTTTAATCAACGAAATTAATAATTCATATTCAGTTTCCAGATTTGCCTTTCAAAGTACCAAAAGTTTCTAATACATATCTGCAAAATCAAAGACCCATTATTCCACTATTTCTTCAAAGAAAAATGTAATTTTGTTCTTTTTAAAAAATGTTATTTTGCATGTCAGTATTCTAATTATGTATGAATATAAATTATATATTTATTTATGTGGGAGCTCCTCATCGTTGCCTGTTTATGGTAAACATATTATATTGAGGTCTAGAATTTTAATATTTTTTTTAAGAAATTTAAATTTCGTTTACCTCCATTCTAATTTCTATTATCAAAACAATTGTATACTTTTATTGGTTAAGTAATTATCGTTTTATGCTAATAAATTATGCAGTGTCGTGTATCTATTTGGTATTATATGTTGGTGGCTACTATTTTAGTAACGCATACAAATAATATATGTATTTTTTAGTTTTGTGACTTTTTAATTCTAAAATCAAAGATTGTGTTTTCTCATTAAAAAGTTTTTTTAAAACGATGTTAAAATACCCAGAGTGTCATTCTAAAAATATATATTAATTTTAAAAGTCATGTTTTTTTTATTATGCAATAAAGTGTCTTTTGATAATTATGTGTATATTCAAATTAAATTGTAAAAAATATTATTTTAAAATAATTATTACAAATCTTAAAAGTCATGACTATTCATATAAATTATTATGACATTTCTTTTGCACCATTTATTAACAATACATTTTCACCCATTTGGTGATAATACATTTGCATCTCTTCATTCACAACATATTCACACTTCTTTGGATACAGTACATTCGCCCCCCTTTGGATACGGTACATTCGCCCCCCTTCGGAAACGCCACGTTTGTACCCCTTCGGACACGAAACGTTCGCATCCCTTCGGATACGAATCCCTTCATACAAAAAATGTTCGTACCCCTTCGGACATGAAATGTTCACACCTCTTCGGACACGAAATGTTCGCACCCCTTCAGACACGAAATGTTCGCACCCTTTCGGACACGAAATGTTCGCACCCCTTCGGACACGAAATGTTCGCACCTCTTCAACCACGAAATGTTCGCACCTCTTTTGTCACCAAATGTTCACATCTCTTCGGTCACAACATGTTTGCACTTCTTAAGGTGATGATCTTTTCGCAACCTTTTGGTTAACGATTCGTTTGCACCTCTTCGGTGATTACTTGTTCGCATCCTTTTGGAGATAACCTGTTCGCACCCATTCGTGACAATGCGTTCCCACTTATTTGGTTGTGATATGTTTGCACCTCTTTGGTGACGATATATTAACATCTCTTAGGTCATTCGTACTTATGTGGTTCAATAACTAATCTTATGAAAATATACAACTTCTATTATGAAAGGGTTTAATAAAAAATTCAATGATTACTTTTCTGAAAAGATACAACTCTTCGATAAATAAACATCATTCTTTGTGAATGAGTTTATGAAAATTTTATATTATGAAAGAGTTTAATGGTTAAACTTTTGAAAATATACAACTTTTCTATTATGTAAAAATTTAAAGACATAGATAATTGTAAAGTTTTTGAAAAATATAACTTGTGAAAGAATAAACACATTTTTTGCTTATAAAACTATGATATCATACTCAAAATTTTAAATAAAATCTTAGCTATTAGATTAAAAGATTAGAAATAAACTCCACCGCTAGATTTAGTTTTTATTGACATCATTGTTTAGATGAGATTTGTTTGTTGTTGGTGAATATAATTATTACTGAAGAGCCAAAGTCATATTTAGTGATGAATCATTGTAATTGTTGTTGATTGTAGTATTTGGTGACAAACCATTGTAACTTTTGGTATTAATTATTACAACTCTTAACTAACCATTGTATTGTTTAGTTATCAACTATTGCAATATTTGGTTTTAGCCATTACAATCTATGGTTATTAACCTGAAATTTTCGTCATCTATATAAGAAATTGTGATAATTGATAAATCATTACCAAAAATCACAAATAGACTAGAAAATAAAGAGAATCACTCTTAAATGATTTTTAATGATTTTTGAAGAAACACATATAAACATGGGAAATTGTCAAAAATACCACTTTTCTTGTACCACTTTTTAAAATACCTTAATCACTTTTACCCTTGTTTTTTAAGAGGGATAACCCTTGGGTTAATTAATCTAAGACTTAGGGTTTAGAGTTAAGGGGTGGTGTAGGGTTGGGTCGGATTTAGGAATTTAAAATTTAGGATTCTAATTAATTTTTAAAAAATTTGACCCTTAAAAAAGTGGATTTTTGAAAATATCTCTTTAATGAAGGTAACAATGATAAGTGGTACAAGGAAAGTGGTACAAGGAAAGTGGTATTTTTGAAAATTCCCCTATAAACATGAAAGTTCTATTTTTTATTCTTGTATTTTAACCTAAGTTTGAAATTTTGATTAAAAACTGATAAAATTCTTTAGTGTTTAAATCTTAATAAAACTTTATCCTATATATTATTTAAATATTCGATAAAAGCAATTAATAATTTTAAAAATAAATCTATAATTTATCAGTTTAATTAATTTATTTAATTATTATGTTAATATAATAAATGTTGGTGTTTTGTGAGAACTCTTAAAAAAATTCAAGATACTATTATAAATGAAAAAACTATATCGACATAAATAACATATATTATTACAATATCGAATGTGACATATTTTCCTTTTACAAAATGAGTTTTCGTGCGATATCGCACGGGTTCTTTTCTTAGTATATATAATGGTTAACTAGATATATTTATTAGGCTTGGATGTTTTTTCTTATAATATGACCATTTTCTCTCTTTTATTTATATGCCTTGTTTTGTATTTGAGAATTTCCTATAATTTTTTTTACTTAAATATTTCCTTTGATTAAATGGGTAACTTGTACATTTTGACTTGTTCGTCTGTGTAAGTTCCAAAGTTCTACTTTCTATCTATCAATTTTGTTAAAATAGTTTAAGGTACTTGCCTGTTGTTGGGATTGAATTACCCAACACCTGTATGTATCTTCTTGTACCAAAATAATTAAATATTAATAAGTTACTAATTGTGTATGGAGATTATAGAATAACCATTTTCTGACGAAAAAGAGAGAGAGAAAAAAAAAAGAACAATGAGTTTATGATCCAGGCTACCAATTTTAAAGCAGAGCTATTTTAGAGCCAAGTTATTATTAGTGATTTTGTTAATCAAAATATAAATTGGGTTTAAAGGAATAATTTTGGGCCAGGGTCACGTGCACATAACCTTGCCGGAGCCCGGAAGTCAACGCTTTCTACTTTCTATACTTATATAGTTGTATTTCCATCCTCTTTATCTTTATCTCATTATCAAAAGACCCCTTTATTTTCGTAAGATTTTGACATTTTTATCATTACCAAATGGAAGCAAACAAACAGCCACACAAACAGGATGATTCAATGTAGATAATGTACTTGTAGGTTTGTTTACTACGGTCCATATATCATATTAAGAAATATTGTGATTTTATTTATGTTCAACCCAAGTAAATATTAAGAAATAGTATACGTCCTTATCTCTCAAAAGATAACTACGTTGATATTTAGGATATATCCATATAAATTTAGGATATTTTTCAATTCTTTGTAGGGTTTATCATCGATCACCCCACTATAAATATCATGTAACCTTCATCATTTATAACATACAAAACATTCAAGTCATTTTGTCTTTAGATTTACATCGTATCAGAGCAGAAAATTTATGTGATCTGAAGTTTTTTTAGAATCAAATCAAGTCTTTATGAAGTTTGGAAACTATGGTGGACACAAATAGTTCTTCTGCGTCCAAGAGTTCAACTACAGAACACATAAGTGTTGAGGTCGCAACACCATACTCTCTCTACGCTTCAAACAACCCCGGAGCTCTGGTAACGTCGGTGACGTTAATATGAGAGAACTACAATGAGTGGGCCAGCGAGATAACTAATGCACTTCGTGCAAAACGAAAACTTGGTTTCATCGAGGGTACCATTTCTAAACCAGCCGCAAATGGTCCAAATTTGGAATTGTGGATGTCAATTAATTCTATGATCGTAAGATGGATCCGAACGCCATCGAGTCGCGAGTAAGGTCCACTGTTACGTTTATCCAAGACTCATACAAACTATGGGATAATCTTCATAAACGTTTTTCAGTGGGTAATAGAGTTCGTATACATCATCTAAAAGAGCAACTCGCTAGATGAAAACAAGATGGCCAGTCAGTGATTAACTACTTTGGTCACTTATCAAAGATGTGGGAAGAACTTGACATATACTCTCCGCTTCCAAAGTGTACATGTACTGCCATTATGGAATTCGAGAAAGCAAGGAAGCAGAGAAAATTCATCAGTTCGTCATGAGTTTAGACGAGAGCCGTTTTGCTGTTTTATGTCAATCCATTATTTCATCAGACTCAGAGCTTGACATCGGAGAAATCTATATGAAAATCATTCGTGAAGAAAAACGACTCAACTCATCTAAAGAACATGAAACACAACAACTAGCAGTCGAGTTTGTAGCCAAAACAAGCTCTGGTTCTGATCAACAAGTGTCGCGTCTCAGCTCAGGAAGTTCTGATAAACGAGATCGGGTCTCTACTTGCTCCCACTATGGACGTCGTGGTCGTGATAAAACAGGTTGCTGGCAACTCGTCGGTTTTCCTGATTGGTGGAAAGACAAACCACCAAAAAAAGGTAACAATAGTGGACGCAAAGGAGCAAGCAGAGGAGGTCGTGGTCGAGGCAATAATTTCTCAGACATACCAAGGAACAAGGATTCTCGAGCTAATAATGCTCAAGCAACGACTTCAAATTCCTCGTCTTTTCCAGAGTTCACGCATGAACAATGGTAAGCACTCACTCAGATAGTGAATGAAAGGGCTCGTCCTTCAACTGACAAACTTTCTGGTAAGAACAAATATGGTGCTTTGATACTCGACACTAGAGATTCTCGTCACATGACTGGAGACATGTCATTATTAAAGGATATCTTCAGTATTACACCTTGTTCGATTGGGTTCACAGATGGGAATAAAACATGAACATCTCACATGGGTGTTTTTCCTTTATCGGATAAAATCACACTCGAGAATGTCTTATTCGTGCCTAATCTTAATTTTTCTTTAATCTCGGTAACAAAGTTGCTCAAACCAACCAACTGTTTTGCTTTGCTAATTGACACTATATGTATCTTACATGACCGTTTTACGAGGACTCTGATTGGAGCCGGTGAAGAACGAGATGGGGTGTACTACTTTAAGGATGTCATGGCTGCACGGGTTCATCGTATAATAGATCAAGGTGTTAGCTCAGTAGATCATATTCGCTGGCACCAGAGGCTCGGACATCCTTCTTTTACAGTTTTATCGTCTTTACCTATGTTTTCTTCGAATAAAATTGCAGACCCAAGTCCATGTGACACATGTTTTCAGGCAAAGCAGACTATAGAAGTATTTTATGATAGCCTTAATAAAACCAACGAGTGTTTTGAGATGATTCATTGTGATGTTTGGGGGCCTTATCGTACACATGGTTCATGTGGAGCACTTTACGTTCTTACAATTGTAGACGGCCATTCAAGATCTGTCTGGACATACCTCTTACTTGAAAAATCAGAGGTCATGACGGTTCTCCAGAATTTTTGTGCAATGGCTGAAAAAGCAATTTAAGAAATCAATCAAAATAGTTCATTCAGATAATGGAACAGAGTTCACATGCCTTGCTCGTTACTTTCGTGAGAATGGAATTCTCCATCAAACTTCTTGTGTCAACACACCTCAAAAAAATGGACGTGTTGAAAGGAAACATAGACACATCCTTAATGTGTCTCGCACACTCTTATTTCAAGGCAGCTTACCGATTAGATTTTGGGGCTAGTCAGTGATGAAAATGGCTCACCTAATTAACACAAACCTACAAAGCTTCTCCATGGTCAATCTCCTTATGAAGTACTGTATGGCCTCAAGCCACAATATGATCAGCTTTGCGTCTTTGGCAGCCTGGGTTACTCACACTTCCCTGCTAGAGATAAAGATAAATTTGGTTCTCGCAGTAGAAGGTGTATATTTGTTGGTTATTCTTATGGGTAAAGGTTGGAAGATCTTTGACTTAGAAAAATAAAAACTATTCATCAGTCGTGACGTTATCTTCCATAAAATAGAGTTTCCGTTCGCTTCTTCAGAGGTTCCTTGCGTGTCCCCGTCTCCTGCTCCACAATCACCTCTGTTTTCTGATGATGATTGGTTAATCCAATCGGTTGGTAGTTCCAACGACAGGGGGAGCACGGAGGCTGTTACGCGGAGTAACAATAGTGGGACAGTTTCTTCGACTGGTCCTTTGCCAGTGGTTCCCTCACAAACAGAGGAAACAGAGTTATCTACTCTAACATCTACTCAAATAGCTGATTCGCCTGCAGAAGCTACATCATCAGCTCCTGAAACAGAACTCCTTGGTAGAGGACACAGAATACGAGCAGCACCAGTTAAATATCAAGACTACATTGGCTATACTACTGTTTGTCTTCAAGATACCCCACTCACTCAGCATTGTGCCCCTTCATCGTCCTTGGAAACCGTCTCAGGTAAGACTCCTTACCCGTTAGTTGATTATATTATTGATGTGAGTTTCTCACCTTCGCATCAAGCGTTTCTCGCAGCTCTCACTACAGGAATTGAACCAAAAAGTTTCTCTGAGGCTGTTAAGCATAAGGTATGGCGTCAAGCCGTACGTGGTGAAGTCGATGCTCTTGAAGAACAAGGTACTTGGGATGTTACTGATCTCCCACCCGAAAAAGTTGCCATCGCATGTATGTGGTCTTTAAGATCAAATATAACACTGATGGTACCATTGAGTGTCACAAATCTCGTCTTGTGGTCTGTGGAAATCGACAAGTTGAAGGAGAAGATTTCAATAAGACTTTTGCACCAGTCGTCAAAATGACTACGGTTCGTAGTTTACTCCGTCTGCCTGCAGCAAATAACTGGGAAATACATAAGATGTATGTTCATAATGCTTTCCTCCAAGGCGATCTTGACGAGGAAGTATATATGAAATTTCCACTGGGTTTCAGCCACTCTGATCCAAAGAAGGTGTGTCACTTGCGTACGTCTTTGTATGGTCTTCGACAAGCACCCGATGCTGGTTTGCAAAGCTTTCTCAAGCACTACTCAAATTTGGTTTTTTGCAATCTTACTCGGATTACTCTTTGTTTAATTACTCACAAGATGGAGTAGAAATTAGAGTGCTGATGTATGTCGATGATTTTGTAATTGCGAGTAACAATCGTGAAAAGCTAGCCAAGTTTAAAGCATATTTAGGGAAGTGTTTCCATATGAAAGATCTAGGAAAGATAAGTCTTTCCTCGGTATTGAAGTGGCTCGCTCAGAAGAAGGAATATATATCTCTCAACGAAAATATGTCCTTGATATTATCGCTGAAACAGGTCTGTTGGGTTCCAAACCAGTTTCGACACCTATGGAACAAAACCACAAACTCGCTTCCGATAAGGGTCCATTACTTTCAGATCCCACTAAGTACAGACGTTTGGTTGGCAGACTTGTTTATCTATCTATCTCTCGGCCTGAATTATGATTTTACATACATATTCTCTCACAACTCATGCAGGCTCCGACTGAAGCTCATTGGGAAGGAGCATAAAGAGTTGTTCGGTTTCTTAAAGGCTCTCCTGGTCAAGGAATTTTGTTAGAAGCGGATGTTAACCTTGTTCTCTCAGTCTACTGCGATGCAGATTGGTCATCATGCCCTTTATCACGTTGGTCCCTTAGTTCTTATGTTGTATTGCTTGGTGGATCTCCTATTGCTTGGAAGACTAAGAAGAAAGATATGGTTTCTCTCTCGTCCGCAGAAGCAGAGTATCGCACAATGGCCTCAGCAGCAAAAGAAATGCGATGGCTTATTCAACTCGTGTCTGATCATGGTGTTTCGGTTACTAAACCTGTCCCCTTTTACTGTGATAGTCAAGCCGCCATTCATATTGCGTCTAATCCGGTTTTTCACAAAAGAACAAAACACATAGAAAGGGATTGCCACTTTATTCGAGATGTTGTCACTTCTGGTTTCATTTCTATGCGTCATATAAGTACGAAGGACCAACTCGCAGACATACTTACTAAAGCCCTGGGTCGACCTCAGTTTGATCATTTGTTGTCCAAGTTGGGAGTTCAAAATATTCACTCTACAACTTGAGGGGAAATATTAGGATATAGTATATTTCCTTACCACTCAAAAGATAATTACGTTGATATTTAGGATATATCCATATGTATTTAGGATATTTTCCAATTCTTTGTAGGGTTTATCATCGATCACCCGACTATAAATATCATGTAACCTTCATCGTCTATAGCACACATTACATTCAAGTCATTCTGTCCATAGATTTACAGTAAACATTAGTTTTAGACCCTTAAATTTTTTCTTTAAAATTACATAGAAAAAAGTCTAAAATTGTTTTTTACGTCCCCAAAATTATAAAAAATATTCAATTCAAAATTTTCATAAATTGTCTAGGCTCCCTAAATTTCAAGGCCGGCCTCTAGAATAATTAAATAGGAGAGTTGGTGTTCTATAACTGAATCAATAAAGAAATTTCTTTAACAACATTCCTTCATCAACGATTTTAAGAACTCGTTGAGAAATACCGTATCATGCAAAACGTTGACCTTTCCCCTCGGCTTTCACATACCCACAAAAAAAATTTCCTTATGAAACGAATTTTTTTTTTCTTTTTTAATTTGAAATTTTATTCATCCCGATAAACGGAGATTTGGATTCGATTACAAACCCAAGTTGAACAAAATCTCCCAATTCTAAATATAATTACTCTAGCTTCGCCCACCCACTAAACCCGACACATTCCGCGAGACCATTTTTATTATCCTTAGGAATCGGTCGCCGTTCTCAACCATCAACGATGACCATAGAAAAGTGAAGTTCTCCTCTTTGCCTCATATATCGGGAGTTCCTATGTCGTTTCCGGAGTACCTGGCTACTGATGAACGCGTCGAAGCTTATAATTGTCACTGTCTATGAAGTGCTAGACGAACAAGAGAAGGAGGTTACCCTTACCAAGAAGTACGAGAAATGGCTATACACCTCCAATGTCGGCACGAACCAAGCACGAAATGAGTTGTCTTAGCCACCACACCGTGCCAAGAAATCTCCTAAACCTGTAAGGAGAGTCAAAGTACACCACCGCAACAAATCAAGCGAGCTCTTACGGGATTGGGAGGTGGACTAAGATCAAATGTTGACAAGGAGACGGTCAATGATTCCCCCGAGAACCAACTCCACATTTGTTACCTCGAGAACCAAAGGTCATAATCCATGCTGTGAAACCCTCAACCGGTGTCAATGGACAAGGAATGGCGATGAGAAACAAGGAGCAACCAAACAAGCATCAAGAGGCCTCTTATAACTCGGAAGGACAAAGAAAGGCGCCATGACAAGAAGATATGAGATGATGTAGTGAAACCTTATGCCTTGAAAATCCATAGACGACCATCGGAATCCACCGTATAACAGAGGATACAACTACGAGCCACACCTGCTCGAGCCTAAGCCAATTCTGGCACCAAAACCACTTATGGACCTTGACTGACGAGACCCGCCCCCATAGAAAAACCCACTAGAGACCACCTAACCACTGAGAAACAGAACCGGTCCACTTCGAAACCAAAAGGAACACAAGCTCTTTACCCGAGAAGAAAACTGTATTAGATGATAAGTATAACTTCTGTATAGTTAAGATATCGATAGATTTATCCCTAGTATATTCTCCTAGAATATCTCACTTGTATGTACTATATATTAAAGATGAATACAATGGAAGTCTTCAAGGGAAACATAACAACTTACATGGTATCAGAGGGTTACAGTTCCTGAAACCTCTCTACGCAATCCATGTGTCTCCTTTTTTTCTTCTATTCTGTTCATCTCATCTTCTTCATCTCTTCTCCTCCTTACGTTCTTCAATGGCCGCCGCCCCTGTTCAACTTGAACGTGCGTATGGTGTTACGAATATCAAATCGCACATTCCGTTTCTCCCATATATCGATGTTGGTAACTATGATGCTTGGCGAGAATTGTTTCTCACCCATTGCCAGAGCTTCGACGTCTCCGGTCATCTTGATGGCACTCTAGTACCAGAAAATGATGCTGATGAAGCTTGTAAGAAGCGTGACGGCCTGGTTAAATTATGGCTCTACGGTACTCTCTCCAAGAATCTGTTTAAGAGCACCTTCAAAACTGGAGGCACTTCCCGTGAGATCTGACTACGACTCGAGAACTTCTTCAGAAACAACAAAGAAGCACATGCGATTCAGTTGGACCACAAGCTTCATACTCAGGAGATCGGCGATTTATCAAGTCACGCCTACTGTCAGGAGCTCAAGTCAATTTTCGATCTATTGACAAACGTCGGCGCACCAGTCTCGGAGAGGATTTTGGTTACGTATTTGTTGAATGGCCTCAATGGAAAATATGACAATATAATAAACGTCATAATCCATAGAAAACCATTCCCCACCTTCGAGGAGGCACGATCAATGTTGATTCTGGAAGAGGAACGCTTAGGCAAAGGAAAGAAATCTGCACCACACACGGATGAGTCTTCATCTTCTCCAAAACTCCTCACTGCCACTGCTACCTCCCACGAACAGAGACCTTCCCCGCAAAACCAACATCCACAGAGGTACTTCCGAGGAAACAGAGGACGCAACAGAGGCAGAGGCCGTCATGGCAATCAACAACGTCCTCAAGTTCCTCAATGGTCCATACCCTATTGGAACAATGGCTTTCCATGTGGCCACAGAAGCAGCTCAATCCATGGACTCAACTTCCACAACAGATGCTTCCTCAACAAGGCATCCTCGGACCACGACCTCAGCAACAACGCCTTGCTCAAGGACCTCATCACAACGCGGGAAATCAGTCACTGGTCCCTACAACTGACTTTTCATCGGCCTTCAACACGATGACTCTCATCGATCCCAGTGACAACCAGTGGTACATGGACTCGGGTGCTACGGCTCATCTCACCAATTCGGCAGGTAATCTTAAGTCCGTTTTTAAAAATAGCATCGGAAAGACAGTCACAGTCGCCAATGGCGGTAAGATACCAATTGATTCGTCTGGGTCTTTTTCTTTCCAAAACTCTATCTCGCCCTCCTACTCTAAAATCTGTTCTTGTCACACCTTCTATTATCAAAAATTTAATCTCTGTTCGTCGCTTTACTAAGGATAATGCTTGTTCTGTTGAGTTTGATCTTTTTGTTTTCACTGTGAAGGATCTTCAAATGCGGAAGATGATTCTCCGCAGTGATAGCACATGAGAACTCTATCCAATTCTTCCAACCATCAATAAAGCGCCTCTCCAACCTTCTACTTTTCTTACTGTTTCTTCTGATGTTTGTCACCGTCGTTTGGCTCACCCCAACGACCAAACATTGAATACTTTATTTTCATCTTCAGCTTTATCTTGTAATAAACGTGACAACTTTCATCTATGTTCAGCTTGTCAACTTGCAAAACAAACAAAGCTTCCCTTCTCTCTCTCGAAATCAACCGTCGAGCAACCATTTTATATTATTCACTCAGACCTATGGACATCACTGATTCAGAGTTTAAGTGGAATCAAGTACTACGTCCTCTTTCTTGATCAGTACTCTCACTTTCTCTGGGTATATCCCCTACGGTATAAACAATGAAACTTATTCTAAATTTCTCCATTTTCAAACTATGTTAACACTCAGTTTGGAAGAAACATTAAGTCTCTGCAGTATGACAATGGAGGTGAGTTTAATAACTCAGAGTTTCATGATTTATTCGCTTCTAAGGGGATTACCTTCCGATTTTCTTTCCCTCACACTTCGGAGCAAAACGGAAGATCGGAGAGGATGCTACGCACCATCAATAATGCTGTGTGCAGCCTCCTCTTTCAGGCGCATGTCCCTTCCATCTTCTGGGTAGAGGCGTTACACACTGCTGTCCATATCATCAACATTCTCCTTCTAAAGCAATCAATAACAAAACACCTTTCTCGGTACTTTTTCAGAAACCAGTCTCTTATTCACACTTGAAAGTTTTTGGTTGCTTGTGTTATCCTAACATAAACCATTCTCACAATCCAAAGCTCTTACTTCGCTCTTCTAGATGTCTTTTTCTTGGCTATCCACAAAATCACAGGGGGTACATGTGTTTGGATTTGTCCTCAAAGAAGAAAATCATCTCACGTCATGTGCATTTTGATGAAAGTTGTTTCCCTTATGCTAACTCACAACTCCATGATCAGTCTCAATACAACTTCTTAGAATCGGACAATGAGCCTTCTCCCATCTTTCGAAACATACTCCAGTCGCCTCCTACAACTCCTCCGGTTGTAAGTGACACTCCTACTGAGGCGCCAACTCGCGCAGTCGAAGTGACACATGAGGTACCAAGGCACACTATGTCTACTCGCTCTAAGCATGGTATTTCAAAGCCAAAACACATTTTCTCACTCCATACTCAAACTTACTCTCCACTACCAAAAAGCTATAAACAGGCTTTAGATGATCCCAATTGGAATCCTTCTATGAATGACGAGTACGATGCTATTGTTAAAAGTGAGACTTTTGATCTTGTCCCACGACCGCCTAGCACTAATAGTGTGCGTTCTATGTGGCTATACAAGCACAGGTTTGATGCAGATGGAGTGTTCAAGAAACATAAATCACGCCTGGTCGCCAATGGAAAGTCACAAGAACATGGCATCGACTTTGACGAGACCTTCAGCCCTATCGTCAAACCAACAACCATTCAGACTGTATTACATGTTGCTCTTGAGTCCGGTTGGGAAGTTAATCAACTAGACATCCAGAACGCGTTCCTTCACGGTACTCTGGATGAGACGGTTTACATGTCCCAGCCGCCAGGCTTCGCTGATCAAACCAAAACGGATCATGTCTGTAAGCTGAAACGTTCCATCTATGGCTTGAAACAAGCTCCACGAGCTTGGAATGCACGATTTGTTAAATTTATTACTAACAATGGCTTTATACAAAGCAAGTCGGATGCAAGTTTATTTGTTTACAGGAAACAAAATCTCACAGCCTATCTACTTCTTTATGTGGACGACATAATTGTTACAGCCTCAACAGAAACACTAAAGAATACAATCATCTCAGTCATAAAAGGCGAGTTCCCTATGACAGATTGTGGTCGGATCAACTCATTTCTAGGTGTGTCTGCGCATTAACGAAAAGGGCCTCTTCTTGAACCAATCTCACTACACCTAAGAGATCATCCACAAAGCAGGAATGGCAGGCTGTAAACCTTGTACGACTCCGGTTGATATGAAATCTAAACGGTCTGCAGATGATGGCAAACCGGTTTCCAACCCCACCGAATATCGCAGCTTAGCAGGAGCCTTGCAGTATCTCACATTCACGCGACCAAACATTTCTTATGCTGTCCAACAGGTGTGCTTGTTCATGCATGATCTGAGAGAAGGTCATCTTCTGGCTCTTAAACGGGTCATTCGCTATGTACAAGGAACAAAAGAGATGGGATTACAGCTCTTGAAGAAGCAGACCATGACACTAACATCATATACGGATGCTGATTGGGGAGGCTGTCCGTCAACAAGAAGATTGACAAGCGGCTTCTGCCTTTACTTGGGAGACAATCTTATTTCCTGGTCGGCAAAGCGACAACCCACAATATCAAGATCTAGCGCAGAAGCTGAATACAAAGGTGTTGTAAATGCTGTAGCTGAATGTTTTTGGCTTAAAAATCTTCTACTCGAAATGGGCAAACCACTCACAACAGCAACCGTGGTTTATTGTGACAATGTGAGCGCCATTTATCTTTCCACCAACCCCATCCAACATCAACAAACCAAACACATTGAGATCGACATCGACTTTGTACGAGAAAAGGTTCAGATGGGTAAGATACGGTTTCATCACATCCCAGCAGCGCTCCAATATGCCGATATCTTCACGAAAGGACTACCATCCAGCCTCTTCACAAGCTTTCGCCCCAGTCTTGGCGTAACACAGTCTACTCTGCAACTTCGGGAGGGTATTAGATGATAACTATAACTTCTGTATAGTTAAGATATCGATAGATTTATCCCTAGTATATTCTCCTAGAACATCTCACTTGTATGTACTATTTATTAACGATGAATACAATGGACGTCTTCAAGGGAAACATAACAAGTTACATGCTGAAACCTAGACCCTAGGGCGGCGGATACCACAACGACGAGACCGGAACGGAGCTTCAACCCATCGCTTCAAGCCAACAAAGAAAGGAAAAGTAGATCCAAAATTGAAAACCGATCTACATGCAACTCAAAAAGACTCCTCCTCCTTGAACCATCTCTTTACAAACCTCACCGAGACTCCACACACAGATGAGACGTCAGGCGTTGAGCCCCTCGCGAGCAGAGCCTCCACCGATTAGTACTTCTACACAAGAGGATGCGACATGTTGGAAGGGAAGCGAGTGGCCGAGGGTAAGCAAAGGAAAGGAAAGTAAAACTAGCACCTACGGCGCCGGAAGTCACAGTCACGCGCTCGCCGGAGGCCGGAGCAACACGGAAATCAAGAGACAACTGCGAGAGGATAAGGAGGAGAGAGAAGTCGAGGAGAAAGAGTGTTTTTTCTTATGAAACAAAAAAACTCAATTTCGTGTAATAAAACTCAATTTCGTTTTCTTTTACTACACAAATCTTTTACTATTCGAAAGTTTTTGTAGTAAAAGAAACTCAATTTGCAAGAGAAGAACACATATGTTTCTGCTTCACAAAAAAATAGATTCGTGGAGAGAGAAAAAAGGTGGAATAATGGTTTAGAGTAGATTGAATTTGAGAAAATCTGATTGTATAACCTAACTTCTTCTCCAAAAAAAAAAATCAAAAGTCAAGATGTAGTTAGTTTTTCTTTTTTGAAAACTAGCTTTCTGTTAAAATAAAAGAAAATAAAAAGATACAGACTCACCATATGCAATATTGTTTTCCTGATGACCCAATATTTTTAAAACCCCATTACAACCAAAGATTCAGCCCAATATGATAAGTGTATCAATGAAGCCCAGTAAGCAATGTTTACAGAGATGAAAACAAGACCAAACGAAACGGTGGAGAGTAACGAGTTAGTGCTCTGAGATAGATTGAAAGAGATTCATAGTGATGAAATGGAGGATTCATGATCCGTTTGTAAAACCACTAAGATGAGTTGTCGTCATCTTGCACAAGAGAAATCCCCAACATGCAAGGCAGTAAAAAGCTAGTATCAACCAGAGAACACATCAGAAGATTATTAATGGTCACATCATCCTATGTGAAGTCATCAGAGAGAATCAACAGGATAGCTTAGCAAATGAAGAAGAATCCATAACAGATTGGAGTTTTGCTGTGCATGTTCCAATATAGAAGGATTCAAGCTGCATTAGCACTTCCTATTTCAACCAGAGGAGCAATGCATAAGTGCAAGATACAATAAATATCTGGTGTCAGCCAGCGATTAGAGAAGACGTAACTTGAGTGAGGGATTGATTTCACAATTAGCGATCAGAAACCCATTCACTGAACATTTTCGAAATGAGTGATTTTTGGAATTTTCAGATAACGATAAAATGGTTTCATGGGGACCTACCGCATCATCGAAGCGACCATCTGTCTCACCAACGCCATCTCCAAGAACCAGAAAACCTTCCACCTGTTTGAACACTTTGTGGCTGCTTCGAAGTGTCGGTCCAGATCCGAATGGCGCCTAAAGCGAACCAAAAAAAATCTGCCCCCATTATATTTTGTTTTGCATATTCATTACAGAATTTAAATCATGCAAAATATTTTTTTATTCTGTTCATATTCTGTTGATATCATCAATAACTCATTTTGTTGTGTGTGGTACATATTTAAACATAGTTATTTTTATGAAGTTCAGTTTAAGCAAGCAGTAACTAAAGTTGGACTAGCGGTAATATACGATAAGAAATATCTATATTTGGATAACAATCATTCATTCAATTTGGAATTTTTCATTGAGTTTTTTAGGAAAAAAAATAGAAAGCACCAATTCATTATAATTTAATGTTTGTTTAGATTTTAAAATTTATCTTCAAATTTTTAAAATTTTTGAAAACAAATTATAACAATCGCACAAAAATTATAAAAGATAAAATTTACATGATAGAACAACAATAAATCAATAAAAATAAAGGTGAAAATATTTCATAAAGAAATAACGTTGAATTAATAAAAATAAATAACAATTGTTAATAAAGAATAAACTAAGATTCTTTAAACAAAATGATCGTATACTAATATTGGATGAAAAAGAATAATACAAAAATTATTGTTATCATTATTAAAAGATAGCGAAAGGAAAAAAAGAAAAAAAATTACAGAAGTGAGTCTAGAACTCCACATGTAGGCAAAAAAGAAAGTCCACATACAACTTTCTTTTGTCACAAACAAACTTTCATTAATAATAAAAGTGGTTACACTTCACAGAGGAGACATTGTTCCAGAACCGAACAATATGAAAATTCAGACAACCACATAGACGCTACTACATAGAAGATAATGCAACTTGATAGAGATAATGGAATTATGCAGCAGAGTACCAATTCTTTTGAGGTAAATAGGGAGGCAAAGTCGATGGAATCTGAGAACACGTTCAGAAAACTCGAACCATTGTCTGAAGCTGTAGACAAAACACAAGTAGCTGCTAGTTCTTCAACAAAATCCAGTCCTAGAGAGTTCGATAAGTTGAGATTTGGAGGAGAGCATATTTGAAATTAGCTTTCTTTAGACCTCTGACCAATGAATGGTCCGTAAATGCTCGAAAGGCTGATGCCAGTGCCATAAAGGCTGAGCTTAACACAACTTGGTCCTTTAAGGAGGAGCAGAAGACCGGCTTGAACACCAGAGATGATTCACCTCTCATGAAGAGGGAAGGTGCGGGAGTGTCTCTCTCAACCGCAAGATCATCACTAACACCAAAAATGTTCACCGAAGAGATTAGGTGAATCTCAAACAAACGTGAATCGGAAAATGAGGCGTAGGTAGCAATAATATCAAAAGGCCTTAACTTCCTGGGTATAGAATTAAACTTCAAACATACTGCCACTGATGACTGAAGGGGTATGACACCCCATATACTAAAAACACTTTTGATAGTGAAAACTGGGTCCAAACCCATAGTAGAAAACAAAGCACAGACCCAAAAATTAGAGGAAGTACCAATTAAGGGTTTGCAAGGGGGAGACGATTTACAGTCGTTGTAATGCTCGTCGGAAGTCAGTGAAGATGCCACCTCCAAGTGGACCGTACGTTCACCAGGAGGATCTGCTCCGATGATGCACTTGACAAATAAAAGGGGGTTAAAACCCATATATTGACATGAGGCCCATGCCCAAGTGCATGAAGGTGACCACCAAATGCAAGGAGATTGGTCAGAGAGGGATGAAACAAGTTCGTCGGTGAGCTCGGTTCTCGGCGTTGGAGCCTCGAGACGACGTTGTGGTGGGAAGACCTTTGAATCGGGAGCTACTTGTTCTGGATGAGGCGAGGACGGTGGTGGGGGTGACAGTAGATCTGGCCGATGGATCTCAAAATTCTGTCTCAGGTTCACTTTTCGAACTACAAAGCAAGGCTGAAGCAGGAGGACGACGAGATTTTGTTCGTCTTAGAAATACAGACCAGCGACTGAGAGACACAAAGTGATGTGCCACATACCATGGACCAGTCCGTGGAACATGACCAGCATGAAGATCAGGACGTTCAGAACATTCCCGCCGAGGTTCATTCTTTCGACCGTACCAGACAGACTGACCGAGCAATGTACCAGATCAACCCGCGGACGTCTGGAAAGGAGCTTCGCGTAGACCCACGTCCAGACGACCGAACTGACCATACTGGAGCTCGTCTTCCCCGAACAACTCGTCATTCTAAGACCAATGGTCAAGCCAGAATCAACTTAGGACGAGCCAAACCTGAATCAGACCGTAACTTCTCTCTTCTTGCCCGTTTGGTCCATACCGCACGTACCAGCGACCGTACTGATGGACTGATCGACCCTTTTGATCAGTTCATGCACTTTGATCATCCAAATCTCACTAAGGCACGGATCCTTCACCTTTCTGAAGACATAGGACGTACTTGGTCCAGTTTGGTTCATGAAACGGACATGACGGTACGTACGGACAGTCCCACATCCGTCCTTCCCCTTACCGCGGTTCATGCTTCAGGATACAACGAATCTGGACATCAGCCGAAGAGTCACCTTTGACAAGATCCGCATACCAAAAGGATATTCTTTGTTTTGCCTTTCAAACTTCCTTTATGTCTTTCCACATTCTTAAGCCTTTTGTATTCTCTAAGTACTATAAATAAGTCTCTCATTCTAATGAATAAATCAATGGATTTGGTCTAAAGCTTTTGAGTTAAACTCTTTGTTCTTTTTCTAGAACTGTTCTTAGTTTCTTGGTGAGTCATATCCAAGTAAACACTCTCTCTTTTTCGTTGATCTTGTGAGTCATATCAAGCAACGGATCGAGATCTTTTATTTGGTGGACTTGTGAGTCATATCAAGCACCATCTGAATCCGGGAATATCAAAGGCCACTCCGAAACCTTTGTGCGACCTTTCAATCCATCCAGTTCTCCATTCGGAGTTCATATAAAAATCAGATCCAGTCGAGTCATCCGATCTTAGGATCCTTCAAGTGGTATTAGAGCCTTCAACCGGTACTATCTTTTCATCTTCTCATCTTCCATTTCTAACACATTTCTTCTTCTTTTTTCTATCTCAAATTCGGGCCACTACCTTACCTCGCCATACTTCGATAAAAAAAAAGAAAAAAAGAAAAAAAAAGAAAAAAAAGAAAAAAAGAAAAAGAGATCCATCAAAATTGATTTATTTTGCTAGGTGGTGGAAGAGAAATCATGCTGGCTGAGGAGAAATCTAGCATTCGAGTGGTTAATACGGATTTCAAAACCAATTCTCTTATCTTTCTATCTTGTGTTCATCTCTTGTTTAATTGGAGAAAGCATTGAGTTACTTGATTTCTTCTCTTAGTACTTTGAGAGGAGACTCTTGAGTGACCACTAAAATCTGAGAGAAAACACTTAAGTGGGTGAGATCGAAACACTTGAGAGTGTGAGGAATATTTTTATCTGTGTTAACCTTTTGTGTTGAGAATTTTCAGGTTAAGATGTTTGGACTTCACAAGAAGAGTAGCAAAGAAATATCCCAACAGCGAGCTATCTTTAAATCTTCATCTCAGAATTTTTTGAATACTTTTGATGGGTTTATGCATGAAAGGCAAAGAAAACCACAAGAGATTCCAAAAAGGAGGTATAGAGAGCAGTTTAAACCATCTAGAGATTAAGTTGATCAAATGAGGCTTTTTCGTCGGTTTAATGTCCAAGAGATCTGTGACAACTTTGAGAAAGAGATGATGAAAATCCTTAAGGACGTAAACAAGATTCAAAAGAAGAGCACAAGCACACGTGCACCAGTAGCTGAACCATCAATATTCACCAGTGAAGAACCCAAAGGTAAATCTGAAAACAACCTTGAAGAGCTAAAAGATTTTTCAGATTCTTTACCCATTTTTGATAAATATGAAGAAGAGCTTTTAAAAAGTTTGATCATTTGTGAGGATGAATTTGATCTTCTTTCTCCAAAATCTGATCTTATGTTTGATGATGAAGAGACTAATGGACTAACCTGTTTTGAACTGGATCATCCGAGTAGTCTTGTTCTAGTTTCACATGATTTTGAGGAAGAGTCATTCGACTACCCACATCAAGGACCATTGCTTGACACTAGGAGACCCACAGACGATGATCTAGGTCCCATATTTGATGAGGAAGACGAACTTGGTCCAATCTTTGATGAGGAAGCATCAAGCATAACAACCAACAACATGGAGAACCATCTTTGTTTTGATTCCGGCACAGCTCCTACTCTTTTTTCACAAAGCACTGTGAGGGATCTGATTTGATTAATTCTCTTTCTGAGTTATTTGTTAAGATCAGTTCTCAAGATGTGAAACGTTTTGGTTTTGACAAAGTGAAAAAATTTCATGTTTCAGATTCTATTTTCGAAAACATGTTTAGTTCTTTTAAAGTGTTTGAACCTGATGAACTTTTTGATCAAAGACATTTTCAAAATGGCAATGACATCCATTCTGATATTGTTTTGATTTTTGATCAGTTTTTGAAACATAGCAAAGGTTTTGATCATCTTGAAAAGTCATTTGAGCTTGTTTTGCAACAACCAGATTTATGTTTCCCAAAACCTTGTTATTCCTTTGTTTGTTTTAAGGATAATGGTTTTGATCTGAGTTTTTCTAGTCATGAACTGATCACTGAATATTTTTTTTCGTCCACAAGTGTCTGGAAAGAGCTTATGGTTAGGAATTTGAAGAAAACAAAATCACTTAGAACTGAAACCGATTTTTGTTGTGATTTTGTTTTGAAACCTGCCCATTCTTATTCTAAATCTGATCTTCATCTTTTGTGTTCTAAATCTGAGAAATTTGTGCATGTTTTGAAATAGCTATCTAGGAACTATGCAATCACGTGCCTGGAAACCCTTCTGGTCATTAATTCTTATTTTAATGTGAATTTTAAAAGACTGAAACTTGTGCTACATGTTTTTCGGAAAGACACTTTAATTTCTGATTTGAACAAGTACATGTCTTACACATATGATCCTGGTATTTAATGTTTGTTTTGAGTGTCCAGGATAAAAAGTTTCAGCCTCAGAAAAGAGAAATCATTGACCGTGCTTATCAGCCTGAGATTTGGAGACGCATGTACGCAAGGAAAATGGCATCAATACTCCAAGGAAGATTCTTTCCAAAATTTTCCTTCACTAAATTTTACATGTTCTTTAGATTATTTTTGCTTGATTCATTTCCTTTTGATACAGGTAAAATGGATTTGAGTTCAAATCCTTTTCAAGAGGGAGAGAATGATACGCCCTTGGATAGCATACCGGGCAAAACATACATGCATGGCTTGATCATGGGAAGCAGTACAAATATATGTTCATTGTTTGACTCATATCTTTCAAACCACGAGGCTTCTACGCATGAAATCACTTTGAGAATGTTCTCAACTCAACTATGGAGCTCCTTGAAGAAGACTCATATCAAACGGAGTTCAGATGTGGGAGTTATGCCATTTACAAACCAGGTGATCTTCAGTTCTCGCGAATTCAGACATGTGCACATTCAGGTGAGCTGGATGACACTACCTTGGAGCTGGATGAGCTAATTGATATTATCTTGTATGATCTGAATACTCAAGTGAGCTTTACTGACACTATCCAAGACAAGCTGAGCTAGATTGACACTCATTTAGACGAGCTGAATGAGTTAGTTCGATTTTTCGAGCTGGTTCGACCACCCGAGAAACTGAAAATGGCTAATCTTATTTCTGATGGACCAACAACCAATTCAATCATGCCAAAGGAGATTATTTATGATTTAAATGTCCAAGAAATCACTGGGCTTGATGGTTTTTGAAAATATTCAAAAACATACTTGTTTGGGTAAAATGGAGAAACCGATAAAATATTGGTTAAAGGAAAAGATGGATTTCGACCATGCTTCAAAGGAACATGTCTTGGCCCATATCAGGAGCATATTCTTCACTTTTCAAAGTCTTGGTCATGGCTATATCAAGAGGCAGTCAAGTTTTAGTCAAAGACTTTATTTAGTCAAGTCTTTGTTTCTATTTTCTAAGCCTTCTTTTTAGTACATTCTTCTTTGGATTTCTATAACTTGTAATCTTATAAATAAGGCGTAAGAGCTACTAAATAAATCATTGAGTTTTCCCTTTTTATTTGAGTTTATCTCTTTGTTCTTTGTTTAGAATACTTCTTGTTTCTTGTTGAATTTCCTCCAAATAAACATTTTCTATTTCGTTGGACTTGTGCGTCATATCAAGCAATGTTTAGAAACTCTTCTTTTGTTGGACTTGTGCGTCATATCAAGCAACAGCTGAAGTCTTGTAATATCAAGAAGACCAGTTAGGGAAGATCTATTCAATTATCCTTCCCAAGTTGTAAAATATTCAGAAGTCTAATATTGGAGTTTAAAGTTTTAAGAATACGGATTAAATATGTTCTATATAATCCAACTTGTCTATCTGTGACTTATGATTCATAATGCCCTCCTCGTCTGTTTGACTTCTGTAGATGAACTATTCTTGTCTTTTTTTCCCGGTCAGGGCGTTATATATTCTTTCCCAAGTGTTTGTATAAATGGAGTTTAGTAGTTTCACTAATTTGTACTATACTCAGAGTTATTTTATGAACATTTCAAAGAGTTGTTATTGTTCACATTTTTTTATTTTAAGTACTTTTTTATATATCAAAGGGCTATTCAATCACTTCTTTTTATTTTAAATTTTGATATATCGTATATACTATATATAGAATACTCTAATGTGGCTTCATGCGTGGAATATTATGTATGAAAAGGTCAATTACAGCGTTCATAGTATTTTGCCTAAAAGAAAAATTCAGCTACAATGTTGTTGTCTATCATTCGTTCTATAATAGCATGAGTTAGGTGAAAATTTGTTCGTTGATTAGAATACAACAGTAGGAATTATGTACAAAATAATAAAAGTAAAGGGATTATTTCGGCAAACGAAAGCGTTGACAAAGAGACTTATGAATGCCTACTTTCAAAAGTCGTCACCCTTCATAAGATAGCCTCTACCCTTGTCAAATGTCAACCATCAGCTTCTGGGAAGCAAAATAATGGCAACTACAATTAAACAAGTACTATTAGTACGAACAATCAACTTAAGCTTTGTCTGGAACAATGCGAACGAGTCAAGCTTTTGACCTTTCATTTCCTTACAAATACGAGATTCTTCCTGATTTATTACTCTGGAGGTGTTGTTGAATCCTCTGAATATATCAGGGAGCAAAACTATGGCTATATCACGCCATGAGTTTGTGTTCTTGTCTTTGTTAGTGGTGGGTTGGGGACTGGAGAGATGTGAGGCTGCTGGGAAGTTCACCTTCGAGGTTCACCACATGTTCTCTGATGCGGTCAAGCAGACTCTTGGGCTTGACAATCTTGTTCCCGAGAAGGGAAGTATGGAGTACTTCAAGGTTCTGGCCCACCGTGATCAGTTGATCAGGGGTCGTGGTCTTGCTTCCAACAACGAAGAAACTCCCGTCACGTTCATGAGGGGAAACCGCACGCTTGGACTCGCGATTCTGGGATCGTAATGCCTCTTCTCTTTTGTTTCCTTCTTTTTTACTGCTACCATATTGAATATAATTTGTGTAACCATTTGGTTTCAGCCTGCATTATGCCAATGTCTCTGTGGGAACACCGTCTAAATGGTTCCTGGTGGCTCTGGACACAGGCAGTGATCTGTTCTGGTTGCCTTGCAACTGCGGTACGACTTGTATCCGTGACTTGAAAGACATTGGACTTCCCCTGGTACCTTTCTCCTCAAGAAAGCAGATACTCTATCCCTTTTTGTGTTCATACTTTCATGTACCTTTCTCTTCTTTGACACAGAGTCGACCACTCAATCTATACAGCCCCAATGCGTCTTCTACGAGTTCAAGCATTAGATGCAGTGACAAACGTTGTTTTGGATCGAGAGGATGTTCTTCTCCTGCAAGTATTTGCCCTTATCAGATCCAGTACCTTTCTAACAACACAGCCACCAGAGGGACATTGGTTGAGGATGTGTTGCATTTGGTCACAGAGGATGATGGCTTGGAACCTGTTAAAGCTAATGTCACGCTTGGGTAACTAATGACTTTATTGTTCTTGATTTGTCCAACGTTAGTACTTTACTAGTGTGCATAGCAAAACCTAGTAACAACAATAAAAGATTGAACTTAGTTTGAAGTCACCTGTGTTTGTGTATTTGTGATGCAGTTGCGGTCAGAATCAGACAGGTATGCTCAAGAGAGGTTTTGCTGTGAACGGTCTTCTCGGGCTTGGTTTGCAAGATTACTCAGTTCCGAGTGTACTAGCAAAAGCAAATATTACCGCAAACTCTTTCTCAATGTGTATTGGGAATGTAATTGACGTTGTCGGAAGAATCAGCTTCGGAGACAAAGGCTACACAGACCAGCAGGAGACGCCACTGGTTCCTGTTGAACCAAGGTACTATGTCTACTCCTGTTTGGTTTCGCACTGCTTAAAAGTTTTTCAGTTGGGTGTATTATCTTATCTTACACTGATTCTGTTTCTGTCTCCCGTACGTGACTTTCTTTATACCAAATGAAACTAGCCCCACTTATGCTGTGGATGTGACTGAAGTATCAGTTGGGGGAGATGATCTAGGGGTTAAGCTTCTCGCACTCGTTGACACGGGCACATCATTTACACACTTACTCGAGGCAGAATATGATCTGATTACCAAAACTGTAAGTGCCTTAGACTAGACTAATCATCTATTCTAATGCGTCCTCGCCAGTGGCCATGTTTATTGTACGAGTACCAAATCTATAGTTTTCTTGCACTATTTACTTGTATCTAATGACAACTTGGTAATAGTTTAGATCGCCAAATGAATAGTTTCTTGTTGTACAAGTAACATAGTCCAAAGCTTTTGTTTGTTGCACCACATGACCTTGCAGTTTGACGATCAAGTCGAAGACAAGCGACGCCCTAATGATCCAGAGATTCCATTTGAGTTCTGTTATGACTTAAGGTCATGCATGCGTCCACTCTTGTCATTTGCTTTTGCCCATATTTGAACACATATGAAGTAATAAAAATGACTAGTTAGAGATGAAACATATGAAGTGCATGGGATAGTTCAAGTAGGATTCTATGTTCCACAACTGTATTCTGATGTTCTTTCTCTTTGTGTGTTCAGTCCAAACAGTACATCCATTTTTTTTCCTAGAATTGTAATGACTTTTGGAGGAGGATCAGAAATGATTCTGAGAAATCCTCTTTTCTCGGTGTTCAATAAGGTAAGAAAGGATGTCTTTTACTTTAGTCTAGTTTCATGGATTAGCTTATTGATAAACATTTTGCTTTTAACATGAATAATAGGACGGTACCGCCATGTACTGCTTAGGTATTATGAAGAGTGTGAATTTCAAGATTAACATTATTGGACGTAAGTATCCCAATGCTAAGTTTTAGCGCTTCACATGTTTGCTGCATGGAACTGAAGCAGAGAACTACATGTTTGTGTGGTTTGCAGAGAACTTCATGTCAGGATACCGCATTGTATTCGACCGGGAGAGGATGGTTTTGGGTTGGAAGCCGTCTAACTGTAAGTGAGCCCAAACCAGGAAGTGACTGTATATACATATGAAGCAATAGTTAGTTAAATGTTTTGTGTTAATGGCAGGTTATGATGATGAAAGCTTAATTGCTACTCCTCCACCACCAGAGATCGAAGCTCCTCCACCACCAAGACTATCTGCTCCAAAACCTAGTCCTCCTCCTCCTCCTCCTCTTGTTTTTGCTGCTACGCCTCCCACATTTGACCCTCGTAACTCTACCGGAAATGGAACAGGGGGAGCAGCTAGTCTCAGACCTTTTGCATCTCATTTCCTTCTTCTTCTGCCTCTTTTGGCCTTCCTCTCATTCACTTAAGCATTCGTTTTTGGTTGGTTTGGCCATTTTTATGTTCAATTAATAAAAAAGAAAATCTTCGTTTGAGAAGTACAACGATATTTATTGGTTTGAGATGTTATCTCCCTGTTGCAGTGTTATGTTTTATATATGAAAAAGTGCCTGAGGCAAATGCATGAAGGAGGCGATGGCTTGTACTACGAGTGAAGTAAACCTTCCATATATCTGGAACAATCATATTTTGCCTTGATTTTGCTACTGCATGAGCATGACAATACTAAGAAGCATAGCTGTTCATAGGACATGTCAAAAATGTCTTATCCTCACTGGTTTTCAATATTACCTTAAGTGGTACGAAGTTACAAACCAAAGATCAATCAAACCAAATCAGGATTCAATATTTCCTTAAGTGGCTTACCAAATACCACCTAAGCTGTTGGTGCTACTTCATCTTTAGTAGTTACCATCTGTAATCCGTTCAATCCTAGTAATGCAACAACTGGACCTAAATACCTGATAAGTGCCTAGTTGATGGATGATGAGCTGGCAAGTAAGGAAGAAGAAGCTGACGTGGAAGGCAGTTATAGTCAACAAGTGAATCTATATCACAGATTCATCTCCTTCATTTGTTGGTTGGCCATTTTCTGGGAAAGTTGTAAGGGACACAGAGAGAGATCTTTTGTGTATGGGCTCAAGGTCTCACTTGAGATCTTGGGATTGTATTTCATTTGCTTACAGTAAAAATACAGAGCTTAGGCTCTATCAATTGGTGCAGTGAGCTTGTCGATCATCGCGATGATGAGCGACAGAGCAATGTGACGGTGATCGTGATCAGTGTATTGAAGCAATCGTGATTGGACTCGTGGAGCTTCCGATCTTCAGTGACGGTGATCCAAAACCTTAGATTACAGAGATGGAATCTATATTTGTACGGGATGATCATTCAGAGATGAGTAAATTGGCATTAGTGTATGCATTACTTGCAGGCGAAGCAGATTCGTGGTTTAACAAGAGGCGATCATTGAGTCCGTACCGAGATTCGGAGGATGTGAAAAGAAACTTGTTGCTGCAATTTGGAGATGTGAATGATTCCGAACGTCTACAGATTGTGTGTGAGAACAAACGTCTTATACATGAGTTGCTCAACAAAGAGATGAAAGAGAAGGATGCACAAGAATCAGTAAACGTATCAGAGTCGATTGAAGCAACAACGATTCAGGAGGAGACAAGTGCAAGCGAAATAGACTCGATTAAGGTACACGTCTCTATTCAGGAACTTGCCGTAGTGATAGTATAATCTCCAATGAGTTGCCTAAATTTGATGGACTTTGGCCGTATGGTTGGCTTTCTTGGATGCGAAGTTGTTTCCGTGATAGCAAGTATACAGACAGAGACGTATTAAGCATGGTTCCATTGTGTTTAGAGGATGATGCTCTGAAGTGGTATAAAGAAGAATTGGCAAAATATGCTTTTACCGACTGGTGGGAGTTCAAGCAGAGGTTGTTGGCTCGCTTTGCACTGAAGAAAAGTGCTCGATCAGACGTGATTCCCCATAAAGATTTGAATCATGATTGTTTTTAAGAGGGAGAATCAAGTTGTGTGAAAGATTCTATTGCAACATTGGAGAAAACTGATTCTATGGAGAAACTTGAATCAGCTATAAGTGTTTGCAGTCCACAACTTCCAGATGGAGAGATTCCAAAACGTGAGGAGTTCAAGAACCAAGCCGTATATGTCAGTTCAGTTCACTGGATGTTTGTGAACAAGTCAAATCTCTGTTCTTGGTGAAGAATATAACACATTCGTGTGAGGATGATTCTGAAGAATTATATAATGATTTTTGCGTTGATTTGAAGAATTCTCTAACAGTTTTACGGGTCGAAGAGGTGACTCTGGAATGTGAGAAGACAAACGATGTTACAAGACTCATCAGAAACATGCTTGCACACCAGATGTTTGAGATATTGTTTCATAAAGAAAAACAGTTGTTTCACTTCCTGAAGAAGTCAAAATTTTCCAAATCTTGGAATTTCTAGTACAAGATCTTGACAAAGCAGATCTCCAATAATAATGTGAAGTCCCAAATGATTAGCTGGCAAGTAAGGAAGAAGAAGCTGACGTGGAAGGCAGTTATAGTCAACAAGTGAATCTATATAACAGATTCATCTTCTTCATTTGTTGGTTGGCCATTTTCTGGGAAAGTTGTAAGGGACAGAGAGAGAGAGAGAGAGAGAGAGAGAGAGATCTTGTGTATGGGCTAAAGTTCTCACTTGAGATCTTGGGATTGTATTTTCATTTGCTTACAGTAGAAATACAGAGCTTAGGCTCTATCAATTGGTGCAGTGAGCTTATTCAATCATCGCGACGGTAAGCCGCGAAGCAACGTGACGGTGACCGTGATCGGTGTATTGAAGCAATCGTGATGGGACTCGTGGAGCTTCCGATCTTCAGTGACGGTGATCCAAAACCTTAGATTACAGAGATGGATTCTATATTTGTACGGGATGATCCTTCAGAGATGAGTAAATTGGCATTAGTGTATGCATTACTTGCAGGCAAAGCAGAATCATGGTTTAACAAGAGGCGATCATTGATTCCGTACCAAGATTGGGAGGATGTGAAAAGAAACTTGTTTCTGCAATTTGGAGATGTGAATGATCCCGAACGTCTACAGATTGTGTGTGAGAACAAGCATTTTATACATGAGTTGCTCAACAAAGAGATGAAAGAACATGATGCACAAGAATCAGTAAACGTATCAGAGTCGATTGAAGCAACATCGATTCAGGAGGAGACAAGTGCAAGCGAAATGGACTCGATTAAGGTACACGTCTCTATTCAGGAACCTTGCAGTAGTGATAGTATAATCTCCAGTAAGTTGCTTAAATTTGATGGACTTTGGCCGTATGGTT
>CAJHQP010004102.1:0-59043 GCA_905132765.1 Moricandia arvensis
GCAGACATAAACAAGTAGCAAGACAAAACAAAACAATGTGCTTGGAGACTCAAGAAAAGTGTATTATAACAAAACAATTCAAAAGGGTTCAAGTATCAAGACAAAACAAAACAGTGAGTTAAGTAAGAAGACATAACAAAACAATGAGTTCAAAATCAAAATTTTTAACTCATTCCAGAACTAGCTGTGGTTGTAGTATCCTTGTCTTCATCAAAATAATCTCAATATCACCTGAAATTATAAAATACAATTTATAATTACATAAAAGTTTATATATAAAACAAAAATATAATATCAAAACTAATAATTTACCTTCAAATTTAGCAAAACCTCTTAACCAGTTTCTAGTACAAAGCAGAGCTTGAATATTTTTTGAAAGAAGACGGTTTCTGTAAGGACTTAATTATCACCTGCCCTCCAATGCTAAATGCTGATTCCGATGCCACAATTGTGATTGGAATGTTGAGTAAATTACATGAAAGAAGCTAAATCGTCATAGCATTGCCCTTGATCTTTCCAATAACCTAAAACCTCTGTGTCGGTAAAAGACCTCGAATCTAGCCTAGGATCTTCTAAATAAATCTCCAAATTCGTCTTCTTATTGTCTAGACCAGGCTGGATACTCCGCTCAAGTTCAAACAGATCCTACATTATTGTATTAAACAAAACATCACATAGATTGAGATCAAGATTATGATATATGAATTTAAAAAATGCAAAAGACTTACATAATTCAGATCATCTTCTAATGTTGACTCAGTAAGAAGCTCATGTGGAGTTGGTGTAGCTGAAGAACTTGAAGAAGAACTCTGAAACTTGGCTCCATACTCTTCAGAAATCATTTTCAAATTCTTTTTAACAACTCCAAATTTTTTCTCAGCATTTCTTGGATCTACTTAGTCAAGCTGTTCTAAGTATTTGCAGCTTCAATCTTAGATCTAAAACTGCTCTCATAGCTAGAATGAGATTGTATTCATCCCAATACTTAGATACTTAACTCTCATTTTCTTAGCCATCTCTTTTAGTACTGAATCATCACAACTAGCATACTTCATCAGTAAGAATTCAGTTTTCCACACTTGATGAACATATGCATTAGCCGTGGGATAACTAACGCTTGAGAAAAATGTGGTAATATTGCTGAAAGGCTTCAAAAACTCACAAATTTTCTCCCCTCAGTCCCACTCATCCTCTGAATGCAGTGATCTATAACTCTTGTCACTCTTTCAAACTTGTGAGTGCGTCACAAAACTTCAGAGCTCGAGCAAGCATATCATAAGTTGAATTCCATCTTGTTGGGACATCTAGAGACAATCCAGCTCCACTCCTAATCCATGCACTCTGAACACATGCTAGAAATACTTTTATCCTTGATCCAGATGCTTTGACAAACTTAACACTCTCTCAGATATTTTTCCGAAGACCACCAGCAAGTTCTAAACCTTCTTTCACTATGAGATTCAAAATGTGTGCACATCATCTAACATGGAAGAACCTACCAACACACAACAACCCATTGCTGCTAATCATTTGAAGTCGATGCTTGAGGATCTTCTGCATACTATCATTATAAGTAGCATTATCCAAGGTCATGAAGAAAAACTTTCTCTCTAATCCCCACTCTTTCAAACAACTAATAAGTTTATTAGCCACTTCTTCACCAGTATGTGAGGTTTCAACTCACAGAAGGTTAATATCTTGTTGTTCAACTTGAAGCTATCATCAACATAGTGAGCTGTGAGACAGATGTATCCTATCATAGTATTAGAAGTTATCCACATATCTGAGGTAAAAGATACCCGACCCTTAAACTCTGTTAACACTTTCTTCAGCTTCTCTCTTTCTTCCTCATATCTTTTATAAACATCAGCCCGGCTGTTTGCCTACATATATGCTAGCATTTAGGATTCAGATACTTGTCCCTAGCCCTCACCTTCTCATACACAACATATTTGAAAGGATGATCATGGTAAATAATGATTTCACTGATAATATCACGATCTACTTTATGATCATACTCACGGTCATCACTTGATGAAGGAGGCTTTTTTGGACAGATTCCCAAATATCGTTTCAAAGAAGATGTTCATGAGACAGATTCTGCTACTAATTTCTTGTTACAATGAATGCGTCAAATCCTTCTTTTTCCATCTACCTCTACTCCCACTACGACAAAATCATTCCAAACAAGAGACTTTGCGCGTTTTGAATGACTCAGAGTTTCAGTTGCTCGAATAGGATGAGTTTCACTTTGTGCTTTCCTTGAATTTTTGTTTCATCTTCATCATCAAACTAACGTGCCTTTTGTCTCGATTGAGTTGGTGTTTAATTGTAATAACATGTCACAATTTGCATAAACAAACACTTAGTATATGTAAAACAAACAAAAAAACACAACACAGACGATTACGAAGCAGAAAAACCACCAAAAAGTCTTTCTCAATCTAAAGCATAAAAACATGTAAAAGAAGATGATAGATCAATCGAAATACAAAAACTCATTTCTCAATCTTCCCAATAAAACAGAATCGTCGTTGGAGAAAAAAAATCTGATTTCTAGATCTAAGATTTTGTGGCGACTCATGGGGAGAGACAAAAAAAATTAGAGCAAAAGAAGCGTAAAACAACGTCGTTTTACTTTGCTTTAAAAAACATAACAAGGTAACTTATAAACCAAGACCCGCCCAAATACGCGAGTTTTAAACACTAGTAATACGGGTCTTGGGTTTATAAATTCAACAGGGTTTAAGGTACCCTATGGCTAAAAATCCATTGTTAACATCCCTATCCATTCCCGACATTATCCACAAAACTTCACTAGACCATCAACTATGGACAGAGACAAAAACTTTAAATGACAAATGAGGGGAACAATATCAAAGAAAGTTTAATCCTTCTCTTACTTAGCCTCTAGATGACAAAGATAATGTCTTACTGTTTCTTTCAAGTATTCTTTGAAATTCGGGCATGTGTCACCGTACGGCAAATCTAACGGTGTATAGTCACCACCATCATCAGCAGCACCACCATAGATCATCTCCTTCTCTAACGTAACGCTTATGAATTTGTACACATCGGTGTCGTTGAAGCAGTCATGTTATGATATAATGTTTTGTATATTTCCTTAGAAAAAAAATACAAAACAATCTTGAAGTGAATGTTTTCACACTCAAGCCCAAATCAAGAAGTCTAACTTGTAACTTTACAATCAGTAAAAGTCCAAATCTCAAAGTGAAGACAACACTCTTTTACCACTCCACAGCTCAACAACTAGTCCACGTCACTAACGGCTCTTAACTGATTTAACCGCTTCACCCTCTTTTCCCTCCAAACATTATAAAGACTCCCCTTCCTCCTTTTCACATAACTTTTTCCCTCTCGGCCTCTCTCTCATTCTTAACCTTTCTCAAGAGTAAAAAAAGAACCGCCTCGTCCCCTTCGTTGTTCATATTTGTTAAATCAACTAATGAGAATAGTTTTTTTTAATTAAATTTTTATTAATCTTTGAAATATAAATAGATAGTGAGCTTTTCACCTAATAATCTTTTTTTGTGCAATTATACTAGGTGTCATCATCACAAAACCAAGAGACAATTGGCTATCATCCTTGGAAATTATTATAATATTAAGATTAGTTGAAGCTATGGCTATAGATATCTCAACTTTCAAACCACGAAGATGACGCGGTTTTATTTTGTAAATCAGTGCGGAATTATAGTGCAGCGGAATTGATAAAATAAGCGGTGTGGAATTTTTGTGCAGCGTGGCGCAACAACAGTTCATACGGTATGCGGAATAAGTGCGGTTTTGATATAGAAAATAATGCGGTTTTGATAGAAAATAATGTAGTTATAATAAAAGATAGTATAAATTAAATATATTTAAGATAATTAAAAAATTAAATTTGTTTGTTTCTTGATGTTCTTGAAAACTATTTAATGAATCAGTTGGTCAGTTAAGCTTTAGTGTGTTGTTCTCATACCGATATGGTTTTGCAAATATATTAATATAATGATGTATATGAGAGGGAGAGAGAAATTTGTATTTTTAAAAGCATTATTTTGTACATACTAGATTTTTTTTTGATAAATTTATATTAAGTATTTGATCTTGTCTTCTTGCATATAAGATCAATGAAGTTAAAAATAAATACTATTAAATGATTTGAAAGATATATATATATATATATATATATATATATATATATATATATTTGTTAAATCAAATAATGAGAATAATTTTTATTTAATTAATTTTTTGTCGATCTCTTAAATATAAATAGATGTTGAGCTTTTGGACTAATAATTTTTTTTCTTGTGCAGCTGTGTTAAATAAAAATTGATGTTTTTGAAAACTACTTCATAAATCAGTTGACCAGATAAGCTTTATTGTGTTATTCTCATACTGATATGATTTTGCAAATATATTAATATAATGAAATATATCAAAGAAAGAGAAATTTGTATTTTAAGAAGCTTATTTTGTGATGTCAAAAAGGTTAATTTTGTACATACTAGATATTTTTATTTAGATAAATTTATAATAAGTATTTGATATTGTATTCTTACATATATGATCCATAAAGTCAAAAAATATTGTTAAACGATTCGAAAAACGTGTATATATATATATATATATGTTAAATCAACTAATGAGAATAGCTTTTATTTAATTAATTTTTAGTTGACCTTTGAAATAAAAATAGAAGGTGAGATTTTAGACTAATAATTTTTTATTATTGTGCATATGTACTAGGTATCATCAACACAAAATCAAGACACAGTCGGCTATCACCCTTAGAAATTATTACAATATTAAGATTTGCTAAAGCTAAGGCTATAAATATCTCAACTTTCTCAGATCTTTCGTGGGATTTGGTAGAGAAAATACTCTCTAGAATCCCATAACTAGTATAGGAGCGGTGAGATCCACTTGCAAACTATGGAACCGGTTATGCAAAAATCGAATGTGGCGTAACCTAGAAGCAAAGAGGCATCAGTTTCTAGGATTCATGGTGAAGCATTATAAGCTTTCTTCAATCAGATTCAATCTTCATGGAATTCTGGACGAAGAAGAATTTGTGGATCCATCTATAAAGGAGATCATCGGGGATTCACTACTTAATCAACTCGATGTAACTAAAGTCTTCCACTGCGATGGTTTATTGTTATGCCTCACCAAGGACAAGGACAATGAGGAGGAGGTAGACAGAACTAGTCTCGTGGTCTGGAACCCGTATTTGGGACAAAACAGGTGGATTAAACGACCAAGAAATAACTACCACATGTTAGACATATATGCTCTAGGATATGACAACAGTAAGAACCGTAAACATAAAATCTTGAGGTTCTTGGATGATAACATCGGGTACAAATTTTTTGCATATGAAATATATGATTTTTATGGAGGGTTCTTAATATCACTGCGGACGACGACACTATGTTTTTTCAACCCGGCGTGTCCCTCAAGGGAAATACTTATTTTTCGCCACAGAAAAATTACTACAGGTAGTAACACAAGAAGAAGAGGAAGGATACACACCAGAGCCACATAAGTTTTTAATCTGTTTTGATTTCACAACAGAGAGTTTTGGACCGCCTCTGCCTCTATTGTTTAACCACTATGCAGAGGATACTGGGACTTTGTTTTCTCTTAGAGACGAGAAACTCGCAGCTCTATATCAATGTGTGGATATGGTTGACGTGGAGATTTGGGTGACAACTAAGATTGAGGAGCCCTAATGCAGTGTAGTGGATCCCTTTTTTAAGAATTGACTTGGAACCATTCACAGGCTTCGATTTACAGTTTCAGCATGATGGTGTGAGTTTCTTTATTGATGAGGAGAAGAAAGTCGTTGTAGTTTTCCATTTAGATAGTTCTCATCAAATGACCTACTACGACTCGGATGACGATTTCACTGGAGAGAATGCATTTTTATCTCAAGTTACCTGCAACGACACATCTTACATCATTAGAGAGAATGGATATTTTCGAAAGGTGGGTCTTGGAGAAGGTGTTAGTGACCCAAGCCCACTCATCCTTGGAGATTTGTTCACTTGTGTGCTCTTCTTCTTATGTTCCAAGTTTAGTGCAAATCAGCCACGACAACAATTAACAAGCAAAAGAAGAGACATCATCACTTTTTTGCTTTCATTCCATTCTTCTTTTTCTTCGCAATGTCTTTTGGACAAGACTGATTATATTGTTGTACTTCTCGGATTTGGTTTTAGTTGATCAGAAACTTGATTGTTTTATTTTGCACTCTATCTTCAGTTTCACCAGATAAATGAAACCATAGAAAAGCCTATATATCGTAGCATTCTCTGTAGCATCATATTACATAGCATAGTGAATTCTCCCATTGAAAAATTTCCAGTACTAGTATAGTAGATCAATCAACACATCATCGAACCAAATGCAAGAAACACACACACACACACATTCTCTCTAGGAGAAAAAAGAAGATTAACTATTTATAAACATTTCTTTTGTAGTATCAACAAAATTGTAGGAGGCAAAAGGAATAGACTCACAAGACAAAAGTAATAGTGGTACAAATTAATGTAGAAGATACGTAATATAATTTCATATGAAAAACACATGTACAAGAAAAGTTAATTTATCAATTCGATTATTTTCTTCTTGTAAAAAATAAAATATTCAATACGAAACAACACCCTTGTGGTTTTGTCTGTGTTTTTTTGGGTTCATTTAGACAACTTTTTATGTAGATGAGCACAAAAAGAATGAAAAGAGAGTTTAAAAAAAAAAAACTCCCCTAAAGCAAGAACAAAGCTTCTAAGTAATCATCAACATAAGCCAAGCAAGGCCAATAATCTGTTCTTATATGCACCAATGTCGACCCTTCACCAACTTCCATTTCAAACAGCAGATGATATCTCGGAGGCAAAAACATCAGCATCTTCATCTTTCCCAGTTTCCCTCTACTCCTAGTCATTGGAACCTCTTGATCGTCTCCATACCCTATGTATGTAAGACGTAGAGGGTCTCGGTTTGATCCTGTGCCCCCCATTGAAGAAGAAGCAGTAGCTTGACCTCCTTCTTTTTCCTCCTCCTCCTGCCACACAATGTTCTCGATGATTCCTCCTTCTCTTACAATGTTCACAAGCTGTTCTCCAGTGATGGCCACCACAAAGGGGGCCAAGTGAAGCTCGCTGGCTTGTACAACAGTTTCTGCAGGGACTTCAAGAAGTTTCACTGACCGAGTCCCACTGATTGCTGCAGCGGTTTTGCCTCCTTTTAGTGCAAATGCTTCGTGTGCCGTGCTTGATGATGAACCACACACTTCCCACAGAGCATTGAATAGATCTGAGTAGTAGCTAGGTATTGTATCTTCAGGCTCATCGGGTGGTGCAAGAGCTTTTAGGAACATGTCTTCAATCCCCACAGGGACACTCTCGAGTTTCCCCTGAATCATCTGACCACTCTCTGCATTTGCTTCCACTGAAACCTCCACTAAACCTGGTGTTGGTTCTCTAGGTTCCAGTTCAACTGTTACAGGTGCTCCTCCCACAACATCTTTCTCCTCCTCTTTCTGCCTGTTTTCTAACAAGACTATATCCATAGAACCTTCATCGCTGGGTACATTCTTGTCCCAGTGAGGCTCACCTACAAGGAAAGGTATGCGGCATGATGGAATAGAGCCATAAGGTGCAGAAGATGAGAATTTGAGCACGGTAGCGAATAACGCAGGAGATGAGTCGACTTGATCTAGCTCAGGACTCTGATTTTGACTGCCCCATATGCTGCTATATGGTTCAGCATCCAATCTCAAAGTACATGTTATCCTTACCTTGATTCCAGGCATGTGTCTGAGATCAGGAATCACTGAGAAGTATCTTCTTAACCTTTCGAGAATTTCTGCAATCTTTGCATCCATCACCCTTAACGTGGGCTTTGCTGATTCAATCCTTCGAGAATCTGGCAACAGCTGGAGTTCTTGACTGCTATTTGACTCAACTTCATCAACCTGAATCTTGCTTTCGATAATGCTATACCCATCATTTACAACACCTAGAGATGGTAGAGACAAGGACCATGACTGTTTCACGAGTAGGGGAGTGACACGTTCAAGGTGTATATAGGATGAAAGATTCCAAGATTTGTTAGGATCATGACGGTAACGAGGACTTTGGACAGTAAAGAATGCAGATGAATGAGTTGCTGGAGAGACAGTATCTGCAGGCTTCAAAATGTTCTTTAACCTCCTTCCTGGTATACAAACCAGCATCCTCAGATATATCCTGCATTTCACCAGTTTAAGAGCGTAAGCTAATGCAATCATGATTCACAAGATTTGTTGTGTGTGTGTCATGGTCATACCTAGCGTTGTCTCGGACATCTAGATCAGGGAAATAAAGACACATGAGAGAAAGAAGACGAGAGAGTCCAAGAAACAAGCGAGAGCTCTTATGGTGACTCAACAGTGTTCGACAAATGCCAAGAACTTCAGTCCCTTGATCCCACAGTTTCAATCCCACATCTGACCCGCGCTTATCAACAAGTGAAACGACAAACTTGGTAAGCAGCTCTATCAATCTAGAAGGAGGTATTGTATCATTCTCTGCAGTCCGATGAAAAAGCGGGAAGTAAGCTGCTAACAAATTGTTTTTCTCAAGTTTGGGAAGCAGTTTCTCATCTATTGTCTGAAGAAACCGCTCTCCTAGCCACTGATGCTTTTGACAGTTTATCAACCGCTCAATAAAAGCCACAACAACAGGGACCAAGATTTGAAACTGTGAAGTCATGTCCACCAGCAACCCCTGAATTAAGTACAGAAGATAATCAAAACAAAGGAAGAGTATATCTGAGGGAGAAATGTTCCTGAAGCAACGTTATACAGAGCTTATAAGACTAAACAAGTTCTTTTCCGGTCTCGAAAATAGACAAAATGAATCATCATCAAGCAAAGATGGCAACAGACCTGCAAGTTTTGGAAGAGGCTAGACTCCATGAGGCTTCTAGTGGTGGAAGGATCAGAGTCAGAATGTGTAGATGCACATATCAGAAACTTGTGTAAAGTACGGAATGCTACCGCAGTTTCTGAGCTCCAAGGAGGTAACCACTTGAAATCCAAAACAGAGACCAAGCATTCCTGCAACAACTCCCCTGCAGATTTGCTGTTATCATCTCCACTCAAAGCATTGGAACTAACATTGCATTGTACCAGCAGATCAAGCTTCAAAGCTTTTAAAGCAAGTGGATCAAAAACACCAGGATGAAACTTTTGACCCACCTCAAGAACAGACTTCCTCTTCCCAAGCTCCCCACTCAACATCAGCTTATTCAACAGCCCCATTAACCAGTGAAGCGCAAGCAAACGAAAAACAAGATAGATCTGACTCTCCTTGGAGAGAAGCATAAGACGTCTCATGATATCTTTCTCTTGTCCCTCGAATGCATCAGGGAACTGAGTATACATAAGCAAGACAACATGACATAGCATTGGATCAAACGAATAAATCATCCCCAAGAACTGAACTTTCAACATAGATGCCTGTAACTCCAATGCAGATGCAAGCGGCACCACCATTCCCATAAACTCCATCATAGCACAAGACGTGAACAGATACGGTGACTCCAACATAAACGCCAAGTGTTCGTCTTAACTCCTTCTGATCTGGCCCCAACCCCTGACTTAGACCTTGACTCTGGTCCCGCATCCAACTAGGAGCATTGAAAGGCACCAAAGGCACAGAAGTACTAAAAAGCGAAACCCTCAGCTTCTGATGAACAACATTGTAAACAACAGTAGTGAACAAGAGAAGGTAAGCTTGCACGGCGTGTGTTCTCTCCGCTTGACACAGCGACCAAAGATGTCCAGCAACATCAGATAGCAAACCAGGAAACCTTCTCTCCACCTGACGCAAACACTCACACGCGACGGCACGTGCTTGTCTATCAAACCCGTGGTTAGGACGATTCACTAACGCTAACAACAAGTCAACAACAGCTTCAACGTGACGCACGGAGAAAGACTCAACCGCCACAAGCACCGACGTGAAAGAGATCAAAGCTTGCTCCTTTAACCCATTCGATCCATCCGTTGGAGACTGCACGATCGCGCGGAGAGCATCGATGAAGCGATCAAAGGTCTCGTGACCACATTTGTCGAACAGAATCTCGGAGAATTCGTCGAGGAAGACGAGGATTGAGAGCTTTGCTGGTAAAGGGAACTCCTTTTTGAGGAGGGAGGAGAGAGCGAGGTCCACTAGAGAATCGATCGAGAAGATGGAGGTGGTGAACCAGTCGCGAGGAGCGCCGGAGTCTTGGAAATCGGAGATGAGTACGTCCCAGTCGTGGACGGAGAGAGGTTTCGCCGGAGTTTTCTCCGTCGTCATGCTCCGATCGAATAAAAGGATTTGAATCTGTAGAGAAGTTTAAGAAGAAGACATTTGAGATGATAAGACAGCCTCTTGTCGCCGGCAAGTACCACTCCGTGAGAACCAGGACCATTCACAGATGCTGACTCATCATTTACTTTTTAATTCATTTTCTATATTTTCTTTTTCCATCCGAAATTTTCATTAAACGAAGAATATAATGAGCCATACAAACAAAAGTCAACGACCATACAACTAAGACCAATGGAATGGCAACTGAAACCACAGAGGCACCTGATCAAGAGCAAGAACACATACACTACTACTAGAAAAAATTCTAAACTCATCATGCTAAGAGAACACTAAGCTTGCAACGAGATTTATCGTTGTCGCCCTTGGTCCACCAACTTCTAACAACACCGAGAACACACCTCTCTAAACCAACGAAACCAGACTTTATAACATACGACAACGATGCAACTTTATTGCGTCCAAGCTACGCCTCAATAAAAATCATACACAAGAACCCTCCAATAGCAATAGATATGGAAATAAACGAGGTCAAATCCGTCAACGATTACCAAACACAACAAGAGATTGGCAAATACAGATATGAAAGCGCTCACACCATCATCAAAAACCCGAAAACACTACAAGCTTAGGACCAAAAATCACAAGAGAATCCACTAATTTCCTTGAAGAGAGAACAACATCCAAAAATCTATCTAAACTTCAAATCAAGCACATAACTAAACAGAAAGCCCGATCGACTTGCAAGACAGAAGCCAGTCAAAACCCATAACCATCTGAGACAAGAGCCACATGACTCTCTTAACCACCGCACCCAAAAAACGATTTAGTTTGAAAACCAAAAGCGAGAGCTTCACGCGTCTATACGAAGGAAGGGAGGTGGACAGATCTAAGCCATCAGGATAAGAAGTCACTGGTAAGGGTGAGAGAGCCACTGCTGAGTCATTACCTCTTCAGATCTGGGACACACACGCCTACATCGAGCCAAAGCTCAAACGACAGACCGAATCGTTGCTTCATCTCACGACAGGGAGAAAACCTTACAAGACACAACACACTAGAACAAGCTCAACGTCGTGGCTCGAAAGCCAACAGACGTTGGCCGAGCAAAACCAACAACAAAATCTTTTTCGAGGAGAGAGGAGAGAGCGTTTGAAATTATTATTTTTTTACCAGTTTTTGTACCATTCATTTTCTATATTCTATTTCAGTTTAAATGTAAATCATTTTCTTGACAATTCAAATAGCAATAAAACACACATTTTGTCACAAACTTTCACATAAATATTTGTTGAAAATATAAAATAAATACTCTAAGATATTAATAAAAACAATTTTCACAAAAATAGTTTATAATAGAAATATAACGAAAATAAATTTTATTAAGGATATAAATACACATTTAAATCGTATAGTTAACTAATCCAAATTTAAAATTTACAGTTATGGAGAAATTTTAAGGATGGATTTAAAATTTTTAAAAATAATACAAAATACTAAAAAATTTAAAATAACAATAAAAATTATTTTGAGTGTTTTTTTTTTAAGTTATTTTGGTAACCATAGCTTAAAAAGCTATTAATAATTGCCTATAGTATAAACATAAATATATCCCTAAATCTAGGTATGATTTAAATTTAGCATTTAAGATTTAAAAATAAATGATGATTATATTTTTAATAATTATTATTTTATTTTTTAATTGTTTATATGGAATTATTACTCCATTTGTTAAGCATAATATAATTTTTACTGTATAACATTTTTTTGAAATGTTTTAGTTAAATTTGATCTAATTTGATTATATATTCTTTTTAAATATATAACTATAAAAATAAGCGGAGATTGCAAAACACTAAAATCAGCTGTGTTCGTAGAACTAAGCATGCTGTTTCGACAGCGGACTCTGTTTTTACTAGCATCATATACTCATCGAACGGCAGTAGATTTCATTTTGCATCATCAGGTTTTAGGCCACCAGCTACGCTACTGGAAGAAGTGTTGTCTCGGACACTCGGAGAAGATGAACACTTGCTTGAATGAGAGCTTTCTTCTACAGAGTTGCTGTTGTTGCTGTTTCTCTTACATCTCTTGTTTTTCTCTGCCCTTTGTGATGTATCCTACAAACACACAGTTTTTCTAATAAATAAGAGATATCTAGCTTCTGACTCATCACAAGTTCCTTTTCAATCTTTGTCTCACCTTATCAGAAGTAGATCCAGGAGTTTTTAACTCGAGTTGAGTTGCAACGTCACTAGAGTCCTCTGCTTTATCGGACCTGCTCTCTCTTGAAACCTTTGTTCTAGTTTCCCTGGAACGGTTGTTCTGTGGTATATGCACGGATTGTTGTTCAACGACGGTATTAGGAGGCATGTACGGCATGTAAGGCGCTGGCATCATGCTAGGGTTCTGGTTCCCAAAGTATGTGTAAGATGGCATTGGTGGATGATGCATTGGGATTGACCCGGGAGGCATAGCCATAGGCATTGGATATGGAAATGATGGTGGTGGAGCCATCATGACCGTGTGATCCATTGCAGCTCCCCACGGAGACATTGACCTTAATCTTTGCTGGTATTGGAGATTGAGATTCTCTATATCTGACTTGAGCGACGTCTTTTCTTCTCTCAGGTCGTTTTTCTCTTGTGTCAGCTACAGAAAGAAGCATTGTTATACAAACAAAACAAGCACCAGTAGTTTTTTGCTATTGGTAAGAAGATAGTTCCTATAAGCAGTTTTGAGTTTACAATCTTATGATGTAGGGTAAGTGTCTATAACATAAAAGACAGAACACAAGTACATATCTATGTATACAGGTGAGTAATGGATAGGAAAATGAACCTCGCGGGACTCATCTGTCAAAGCGGTGTACTCAGATTTGAGTTTGTTGACTTCTGAAGTGAGCTCTTTCAACACCTGAAGCGTATCAGTCAGAATCGTAGCTTTGTCATTCTTGGGTCTTTCTGGGTCTGCAAACAGAAGAGGTATGTGAGGAGGATCTTACGGAAAATCATGTAAAAAATGTTAAACCCACATGAAAAAACTGAATCATTTACCGAGTACATTCCCAAGTTCAACAAAATGCTCATTCAGTTTCTCCCTCCTCAGCTTTTCACGTCCTGCTTTCTGAGACTTTCTAGCTGAAACGTCCATAACCTCTGAAAACTACAAAAAAATAAACTAAGTATAAGCACAAGACTCCAATTGATTATCTGGTTCTTCTTTAACAATAAGCATCCTACATTTACTGATAGTTCATATGAATGAACCAATTGCTAAAAAGGTTTATAATCTTGTGAAATCCCTAATAAAGCTACAATCTTTCTAAACAGGGTTTGGTATTGTTAGCATCTATCAAAAACTTTGTTTGAAGAGAGAAATCTTCAATTAGTTCATCATAGATTTCGTTGCTACACTTAAAACTAAGTTCAAACAATCAAGAAGCCCTAGATTCGAGTTAATTCCATTGATTGAAGAAGCATCTATAGCTAGCTCGATGATAATCGAAACCCTAAAGAGTACGATGACGAGGACGACTGGAGAAAAGGTAAAGGCAGAGACTGAACAAACTTACCGGCGGGAGGAATCGACGGCGACGGTGACGGAGAGATTCGATTAGATAAAACAAGACAAGGTTCGGCGACGAAAGATTCCCCTTCGTTCTGTGCTCTCACAAGCATTGTGCCATTATCCCTTTTTCAATTATTTGACATTTTATTTTCAATGAATCGATGACAATAAGTTTGGATTATTTTCTATTTTTGCCTTCAATTTATGCATTAATCAAAATAGACCCTCAATATTTGATGGACGATTTTTTAAATAATTTTATTTTTTTTAAGTTTTTCTCACCAAAAAAAAATCTATTAAAAAATCACTAAAATATTTTTTTAATTTTTAATTTTTAATATTCTTTTTTTTAATATTTTTAGATTTTAAGTCCATTCCCCAATTGCACCTTACAATTTTAAACCTTAAGTATTGTATAATTATATATTTACAATCGTTCATAAAAATTATTTTAATTACTTTTTCTATTAAATTTATTTTTATAACAAAAAAAAGTTAGCACTATTATATGATATTTCCCATACTTGATTATAGGATATTTCTCATACTTGATTTTGTTCTGAAATTTAACAATGTGAAGTTTTCAAATCTCAAGTTCATTATTTTATTTTTTAAGAACTGAGCTCACATTGACTTTATTAAATAAAGTCTCACAAATAGATCAACCAAATAGGTGAAATTGATTTCCAAAATATTAGTTTGATTTTAAAGTTTCCACAAGTTTCAATTTTACAATCTCATAATAACAGATCTTATAAGATATATGAAGCCAATGCCTGTTAACTTCTTACACAAAAAAAACATTGTCTTTTGCACGGACACGACCAAAAAGGCTTCATCTACTGGGGTTCTCCATCTCCATCTTTCATCAAAGCAACGACTTTCTCTATAATGCTCTTAAGCGCAGGTGCACTTACTGAACACTTGTTGCTTCCCTCAAAGCACGACTTACCTTGTTCGGCTGCTTTGCAAAGCTGTGGATCCAAAGGAACACTCCCAAGATACGGTACTCCCATCTCCCTACACATTCTCTCTGCACCACCTCCACTACGGTCAAACACTTCGCTGTAAGCCAAGACGTTGAGAAGCTCTGGTGCGTTCTTTCTTAAGCAAGAGATTACGTCTTGTGTCGCATCAATGGTGACGCCAGACTCTGATTGCACCTTCATGAACTTGACATCCGCTAACGGTTGACACAAACCGCTCATGTTCTCCACTACTCCTAACACAGTGACTCCAACTTTCTTGCAAAAGCTCACTTCTTTCCTGACATCGATCAATGAGACTTCTTGTGGGGTCGTGACGATGATTGCACCGTCGATCCCAGTCGCTTGGAGGTACTGAACGATGGAGATGTGCTCGTCAGATGTTCCTGGTGGGGCATCAACCACGAGGTAATCGATCTCTCCCCAGTCGACATCTTTCAAGAACTGTTTAATGAGAGCGTTCTTGCGGGGACCTCTCCAGACAACAGCGTCATCAGAGTTGGGGAGCATGAAACCTATGGACATGACACCAAGGTTTTCCTCCACATATACCGGAGACCATCCGAGGTTGCTCTGGTGAATATCATGCCCTTCAAGGCCTAGCATTTTCGGCATGCTTGGGCCGCATATATCTATGTCCATCAGGCCTACTTGATGGTCCATTCCCGCAAGGGCAAAGGACAGCTGAGCTGAGAAAGTGCTCTTACCAACCCCACCTTTCCCAGACAAAACCAGAATCTTGTGCTTAACAGTGCTCATTCTCTCTGCTATGGCCACCAAATCTGAAGGAAACAGGAAAATGTCAGCACATAAATCGCTTACTAACTTCAACTAGTAACCAAGTGGTCAGAGAGTCAAACACATGAATACACAGTAGCATCAAACAAATCAGGGGTCTAATCATCGTCACAAGATATTGATCTCAAAAGGAGCCAGTAAAAGAAAGCCACGAAGCATTTTGTTCTCAGTTAGCTAAGACAGCATTTTGATTGTTGTTCTAGAAATCCAAAGCCTGTTAATAGGAGATAGATACGAGCTCTTATGAACAAATAGGCACAAAACGAATGCCATTTTTTTCATAAATGGGCTAAAGGAGAGACTGTAACAAACGAGAATTCAACAAAAAAAAAAAAGAACTCTTGGGATATGATCTTCAGTATGGCCTCAGAAGCAGACACACACACAACCCTAATTCACATGTAGTCGTTGATATCATGATCAAGAGAGAGTAAATGGAACCTGAGTCAAGCTATTATGAACACAGAGATACAAAAAGCATTCAATTTTATCATAAGTGTGCTAAAGGGTAAGCTGTTAGAATCTTCAAACCACATATAATTTAACAATAAAAAAACGAAATTTTGTGATATAATCTTCACTAGGACTCAAAAAGCAGACACAAACAAAACCCTAATTCAAATACAATCGATGATGATAGCATGATCAAGAAAGAGTAAACCTAACCTGGGTCAGGTCCTTTAGGAGCTGTAGCACACACTTCCTGATTAGGGCAACCAGCGCAAGAATCAGACTTTCCAGCAGTCTCCGATTGAGGACCTGGGCAATCTATTCACCAGCAACCCAGTGAACAAGAGCAAAATTAGGTCAAAATTCAATGATGAAACAGTTCATAAGCTCATTGAAGTTGCTTACGTTCATTGGCGTTCTCAGGAATCTCTCCGTTCTCCATGGCGGCGACTTGTGATTCCTCTCTGATTACTCGCCGGAGATTTCGTGTAAATACGTTAAAACTCGCTTATGGGCGGCGACGCGTAGTGAAACCAGTTCTCTAGCCCATTATTGTTATATGGGCTCGTCTAATATTGCCAATGGGCCTTACTGGCCAATTCAGATAGATATTTGCAAGTTAATGTAGATTTGTTTTACAAAGGATCCTAGAACCTCCAACACATAAAAAAGGTAATCAAAGAGTGGTAGTGTGTAGTGAGAGAGTGGTAGTGTGTATTCTTTTGAAATTTTGTATTAAGTATATCGTTATCAAATACATGGGCGAATATGGATAATGATGCAAAAGCATGTAGTCGACTTTATTCACAAACGTAAGAGTCATACTCATAAACCCTACCCCATTCACATGCTATGAAAGTGAAACACCCAGCATTGCAAGCAACTCATTTCACAAATAAATAAATAAATAATGAAGCAAGCTCTGGAAAATTATATATTAAATTTGGAAAGTGGTATTACGAGTTTATATAATGTAAGGCCAAAAGAGAGGGAATATTTATAATTCACTTAAAAACAAAGGAGACACACTCATATGTGTGTAATGTATGTATAAAACAGCATATAAATACATAAATTTTGTAATATTACTTGAGTAGCATAGTCCTTTGTGCTATGGACAAGTCAGAAGTGAGCTCATGAAGCATCATTTTATGTGGTAGATATTTTCACATGCATATTTGATATCAGTTTTCACTACTGGCAATTCAGATACCAGTGGATCTATAACAAAATACTTATTAAAAAAAACAACATTTATTTTCAAACAAGAATTTGGAAAATGCTATTGTAAAATAGTTTGCTACTATTTATCCACCTAGTGTTTGGGGGCACCGAATTATTTTTAATTTTGTAAAATTATCTCTGTTTTATTCTTTGCATCCTGAACAATTAGCTTAAAGGAATCAACACTGCACCTGGTCTTCGCAAGTTTGCCGCACTGCAAGCACCTGGTTTTCACTTTCTGGTATTATTATCTTTGGACTAATCTCTGATTAAATATTTTAATTTATAGACAATTTTTTAACTATAAGTGCTGTTGGACCGAAAACAATAACGCTTTAGGAATCTAAACAAGTTTTGTCTATATGAATCTTCCAAATTTAATAGTCTGCAATATGTTCTCTGAGGTTAACACCTCTCTTTTTAAAACCGATCCACTTTTTTCTTACGTAATAATATTTAAATCTCCCTATAACTTTTGTTTAAGTATTTAAATAGCTACACTCTATACAACCTTTGTTTTCTCTGACAACACCTTGTCATATCGATTTGTGCTATGCACACTAAAACAGATGGATTTCAAAATAACTAGACGGTCAATGAAGTTTTTAACTTTTAAAGTACTTTTTGAATGGTTTACTGAAGAATAAAAATATTTCACAAGGATGTAATTTTCAAATGATAGTAACGCAAACGATAATATGAATGTACAAAAGAAAATTCAATATATTTTATGTACTCAAAATTGGAGCTGCACTGAACTATTACTAAGAAAAACATCGGAAAGAAACATCCATGTTAAACCCCAAAATGTAAGTGCTTAATATGCATAGGATATCTCATCTCCAAAATAAATGTATAAATCATCCAGTCATTATGTAACTCATCGACCATCTATAGCTAATGGTCTCCCACATCCGCTCACTTAGTCTATGAGTCTCATTTTATCTGATAGACGGTGGTGCAGTAATTTTTTCTAAAGCTTGAAATTATTTTTACTGTCTCTGCATTTACCACATAACATTTTCTCGTGTTTTGATCTCGTTCACACGATATCACGTATCACCTCCCAATAGGTCATTCATCATTCCAGTAATCCAACGCAAGCACACTTAATTCTCGAATTCTAAATGACTATATGACGAAAATATAAATATACTTTATTGATATATTTAGCTAAATCAATTCTATTAAATATTTCCACATATAGTAGAAATCGGGATATTACACTATAATTGGTTGGTAACTGTAAATTTATATCATTCTAAACATTTATCAGGTGGAAACTTAAAAAAAAAAATCATCCAGTCATCAAAATAATTGCTTCAAACCATATAAATTTTTAGACCGGTCATGACTGTTAGACTTTTATTTTTTTCATGACTATTAGACCTTCACTAGTTCTTATGTTTTTTTTTCCAACAAACCCAATTTTAACACAACAACGACATTAATAAAAAATCTATTATGCTTTACTTTTTCGAAAACCGTCTTATAATCCTATTTTCTACTTCCACTTAGATGTTTTATAAAAAATTATTAGTTAAACGGATGTTTAAGCCACTTTTTTAAATGCTTAGATCGATTTTTTAAAAAACAATTTGAAGAAATCGTTTTGTTTATATCCAATGTGTCGACTGGGCGGATGCTTAGGCGCACACAGCCTACGTCGATATGTAGAATACTGTTTCTGTGTTTGTATAAATATGTTTACATAATTATATGAGAGTTACAGAAGAATATACAAAATATAAATACAAATACTGTATGTATTTTAAAAACGTATATGAGAGATATTAATAAATACGCCGAAATAAAAAGATATATAAATAGCCGTTTCCATGTGATAACTATTATTGCTCTCTCAACAAATCCAAAAAGAGAAACAAAAGAAGAAGGAACAAAGAAAAGCTCACAAGAGTCACTAGTTCATCACCAAATGCAAAAGAAGTTCACGCAATGTCTCTTCTCTGTGATCTTCAAATCAATCTCGATCAAGAATTCACTTTCTTCGTCAATCAGGTAACACACCAACTCAAATCTCCACTCTTACTTCCTCTGTTTCTTTGATCTGAATGAAACTTTGGTCATCTATGTTTGTTTTTTGGTTAGGATTTGATGTCAGAGTACTCAGGGTTCTTGAGGAAGATGATAAAACAGAGCAACAAGAAGAAGAAGAACCACAAGAACGGTAGAATCATCATCCAAGTCCAAGACTTTCCAGGTGGACCAGATGGGTTCGACTTGGTTTCAAGATTCTGTTACAGCAACGGCGGAGGAATCTCTATCGATGTCTCAAACGTCTCCGTCTTGTACTGCTCTTCTCTGTTTCTTGAGATGACAGAGATACTCTGTTCCTCTAATCTCTCCCTTCAAACAGAGAAGTTTCTTGAAGGAATGTTCTACTGGTCATGGAACGACATCGTTTCATGCCTCAAGAGCTGCGAACAAGTGTTTCCACATGCAGACTCGTACGGTCTTGTGGACAAGCTCGTGTTCGGGGTGTTAGCCAAGATCGCTCAGAACTCGGACATGAGCCAAGTCTTTGCCTCGTCCTCAACGTCTTCCTCTGCTTCAGCCTCTTCTATGTCTCCCGAGAGGGCAAAGAATAGGTCTGATTCAGACAAAAAGTCTACTTCCAGATCCTTTTCTTGCAAGACAAGCAACGAGTGGTGGTTCGAGGATATGTCAAGTCTAGGGCCAAAGATCATTGAGAAGCTGATAAAGAATCTTGGAGCTTTCGATCAGGACAATGACAGTTTAGTCCTAACAAGATTTCTCCTACATTACCTCAAGACAAAGGTCCACAACAAATCAAACAACAAGCTCGAGTATTCAGGTTTAGCTAACACAGCGGTTCAGGGAGTGATCTTCGCTGCGAAAACCGCATTTTCCTGCAGGAAAATCTTCTGGGTTCTTAGGGTTTTATCTGGTTTTAGCATCAGCAAGGAATCAAGAACTGGTTTAGAGAGAGTTATAGGAGAGATGCTTGATCAAGCAACACTTGATGATCTTCTGATACCGACAGGAGGGAAGAGAGACAAAGGGTTTTACGATGTTGATTTGGTGATAAGATTACTAAAAGTGTTTGTCAGAAACTGCAGCAGCACAGAAGAAGAAGAAGATGAGAGTTTGAGAATGAGAAGAATGGGGAAGTTGATTGATGAGTATCTGAGAGAGATATCTCCAGACCAGAATCTTAAAGTGTCAAAGTTTCTAGAAGTTGCAGAGAGTTTGCCAGATTCAGCTAGAGATTGTTTTGATGGATTGTTCAGAGCCATTGATATCTATCTTGAGGTCAGTTGTTTTTTATTCAATACATTTTATAATTTTCTTTTTTTTCCCAAATAATTGCATGAACAGAAGGATTTAAAAAACAAAATGAGACAAAATACAGACAAAGTAGAGTGAAATAGAAGATGACAAGAAGCAAAACAACTTTCAATATGGTTTGGCTTTTTACAGTTCTCAAGAGATGAAAATGCTTAACTTTTCTTTCTGTCTTTTCTTTTATTTGCTGTGTGATATCTAAAGATTCGAAAAATTTGAGATTTTGCATGTATATACATTCATACAAAGTTGAAGTATGAGTAGTTGGGAAAAAAATTATAAGTAGTGACCTTACTGGGAATTGTTTATTATGTCTTCAAATAGAATAATATAAGATTTTCAAACCACAATCATTTACATTCAGAGTTCTTAAATATTTTGCCTATATTTTTTTTTTCATTTTTATTACCTTAGTTAAGATATTTGGCCTATATTTTTAAGATAAAAAATATTAAATTTTATATATCAGACATTTGCTTAAAATTGCATAAAACACGAGTTTCTTCCAATTTCTTTTCATTTTTATGTTTGAATTTTTTTGAAAAATGTTTGATGAAAATTTAAAATGTTATATGGTAAAAAAAACTTACTGTAATTTATAATGTAAACATGGAATCAAATGCAAATGAGGAAATGGGCAACAAATTAGTATGTAATGTATTGTCTAACTTACTGCACATTCATGACAAAACATGACTGTCTTCGTGTTTGTCTTTTGTTTGACTAACTATCATTAACAAGTTTTTAAACAATAAGAACAAGATTATTAGTATCACGTGAATACTAATCTAACTTTGATTTCTTGGAAAAGAAAAAAGCTGTTTACCGTCAGCTTGCTTTTAAGTACTTGTTAAATTTTGTCACTACTCTATAATCACTGTACTTGGTCAATACATTATGAATATAATTAAATTAACTAAATTTCTATGGTACTATTATTCTGCAGTCTCATCCAAATCTATCATCCGAAGATAGAACAAAACTATGTCGATGCCTAAACTACAAGAAGCTAACACTGGAGATATGCAAACAACTTGCAAAAAATCCTAAAATCCCTCCAAATATTGCAGTTCAAGCACTCAAGTCGCAACAATTATCAAACGAGGCTCAACCACACTCGAGAGAAGACAAGAAACTAAGCAAGACCAGGAATTCACGTAAGTATGTTGAAGAGAAACCAATACTGGTGCGTCTAAAAGGATTTGAGATGTCAGAGAAACTAGTTGATGGGTTTGAAGATGATATAAGGATGAACTTAGAGAGGAGGCATTGGAATAAAGTGATGGATCATTCTGAAAAAGTTTGTAAGGAAAAGAAGAGTGATTTAGTGTCAAGATTGGTGAAACATGGACATACCCATTCAAGTTCTAATTTTCCAAGGCTTTGTTAATGAACTACTTCATCATTTATGTTTCTCTATAAGTAGATTGAGATTATCATATAATCATCGCACACATGCACGTCCTATGTATATTAAGAGGATTATCATGCAAAGAGATTGAAGTTTTGAGATTGCATGTAATTATGCGTCTTTTGGATGCAAATAAAATAAACTTTTTGAGTCTTTGCAGAGCCGTATGAACGTTTATGGTTGCTAGAAGCGAATCACAAAAAATATGCAATAAATATAATAGTACATAATAAAGGAAAACATATAAAGAATTAAACTAACAAAATATTATTTATATAATTTTTTTAATTTCTTAATTTATTAATCAAGTATCTATTATTAAATTTTATAATAATTTATATAAGATAATTAAGTTACTCCATGTTTGTATGTCATAACTGAATAAAGGATAAATCTTTTAATTTTAGGTTTTTAATATTTCAAAAATACATTCAAAACTATAATCGCCAACATCTTAACACTCTAATTTCTTAACAACTATCAGTTGTCTACATTGTTTGTTACTCATGAAACCCATGCTTTCATTATAAACCCATGTTTTTAATTTATTCCTAATTATCATAGTGTTTAAAACTCAGTTCCTTTAATTGTTTTATGCTTCTGATAGTAGTTGATGATGCCCCTGATCTTTAATTATTTTTGCTGCCGTTAGCGAAGGTTTATTTTTTGTACACAGTGGCACGGCACTGAGTCTTTGTGGGTATCTTTACATGCCGTGGAGTTTGGGTCATTTGGACTATGATAGTTCCTAATAGTTTTGTACCAAAATATTTAATAAAAATGATATGAAATGAAATTTTGTTTAGAATTCGAATATTTACTCTCAGGTTATAACATAATTACTTTCAAAGTATAATATATATGCTAAGTTAGTTTTTCATAATTATTCTCAAATTCGAGGAAAATGCCAAGTGATCCAGCAAAATATAAATTTAGGCTACACCGACTCACTGGAAAATTCACATAGCAGGTACACATTCCGAATATTATAGGTTGAGCTTTAATTTTTAGATTATGTGGTTATGTATAAAACAAAATAAATAAATAAAAGACTAATGAAACAAACTATTAAATCAACAAGTTGGCCTTTCAAAATCATATATACACTGATCATTATATATAAAACAATTCAAAATCAAATCACGGGAGAAATTATTTTCTTGGCAATATACGTCACATGCCTCCCCTTAGATTTGATATTCTTGGAAATGAGATTCATTGATGAATAATTGAGATTTAACCACAAACGTAAGCTGAAACTAGTCATATCCCAACATGCCTACTTTCGTGCATCTTTCTAAAATGTACTTTACAGAATCTTAGTCTTCTGTCGACACGAAAATAAACGTTTAACCATGTAGACCGAATTGGTAGTAAAAGTGAATAATAATAATTATATGTTAGCTTTGCTACAGCTCTTGTTTTTGTTTCTTGTATTGTATAAACCCTACAGAATAAAGTAGAAATATCAAACACACTGTATATATTCCAGAAAAAAAAAGAGAAAATAATGTCACCAAGACATGATCACCTTGTTACAGTTCTAAACAGTTAATGTCAAGGTACCTCGTATATTGTCTTTATTGTGGTCTCAGAATAGCTTTCTTTAACAGCAGGATCTAAAATCTGGATTAGAGGTGAGTTTTTGAGGATCCCTCTCAAGTTTTGGCTTAGATTTTGTCCAGGATGTTGAAGAAGGTAGACGAAGAAACATTGGCTGATCAAAATCTCCACAGATCATAGAAGCCAACTTAACTTTTTTTTCTTAATAATCGCGAAGAGCAAAGAATATACAACCTAACACTATCTAATTCTTCAACATATATTTCAATAGAGGATTAAATGTATTGCTACCAAAAGCTTTGGCCCGCTGCATAGGAGAAGTAAAGACACAAACAGAAGATATATCTCAGGGTCTTTTCCACTCCAGAATCATGTAGTTTCTTTTCAACCAAATCCAATGCTGGGAAATAAAGGATAAAGTGTTTCAAACGAAAACTGAAAACCATCTTTCAGCAGCTTATCAACATGTGACATCTAGGACTTTAAGAAAAGTTTGGATCATATCTCTGACGATTTATAACTTGGACTCAAATATATAACAACAATGCAAATACCTATTATATACTGGTAGCTCCTAAGTGACATGTCGTGAAGCAAAATAGATCATATGATGCCGTTTTAAATAGAAGTAGTCTAACTAATGAACAAGCTAAGTAATCAATAATACCCACCTCCCCTTCTAAACCAGGAGGCTTTTCATAGGTCGATTGTGTTACAGCCCAGAATGGGGGTCGTCCAAATGATCTACTGATGGTTCCAATCAGTTCAACCGGATGGTTAATGGAAAGATCGATATTGCTGGAATCCTTGTGTAAACCTGAAACAAATGGAAAACAAATGAGATGCGGTTTATGCTATGAACTAAACAATACAAATAGGCAGAGATAAATGATAGATAGGATGGAATCAGGCTACTGGACGTGTGTCACTCTCAGCCGGATCAAGAGATGATCGAAGTGGATGGGATGGAGCAAAGCTTGCTGGATGTGTATCACTCTCAAGCTTGGCTAATGGATGGGATGAACGAGATGGATTGATAGACACCACAAAGCTCTGTGAAAGGAGACTTTGATAAGCCTGGTTGCTCAAGAGATGCTTCTCACAAGACTCTAAAGACTTAAACAATAGTTTTGACAAAACTAGAAAAACTGCATAATCATTCATAAAATTCAAAGTAGGGTTAAAATACAAAGGATAGACGACTTGAGCTTTATAGGCTCGACCTAAGACAACTCTGGACAAGACCAAACGGTCATAAACTTAACTAGGAAAGAAAATAACTTGAAAATAAAGTTTGGTCTTCAAAGGAGTGATCTTGGAAGATATTATGGCTGTTGGAGATGATTTGCTTAGCCATAAATGGGGGACTTGATTCCCTTTGAATCTGGACGGTTTGAGGGGATAAGAAAGTCTCCTTGGAACCTTCTTGATGTATGGGAGGGTCCTTAACTCGTGCACAAGCAGAAGAAATAGCTGTTGAAACTTTGAATGCCAAAACTCCAAATATGGCAAGTTGGGGTTAATGCAGATTCTCTTGATCCCATGTTGGCTGGTGCATGGGGGAAACTTGTAGAACTCCTCTGGACCGTTGATTATGTCTTCTGGGGGTCTTGGTATGATCAGATAATCTTCTGGTCGGAATTGGTTGGCTGGTAAGTGATTGAACCGAAAGATTGTCCAATCTTTCCTTAAACTGCTCGGTTTGGCCGGTTTTGGAAAATTGAGCATAACTCCTAATTCCTTGACCAAATATCGTGATCTTGGGCTTTCTGCAAATCTGAGAGATCCATCTTGAAGTCCATGATTGATTCTGGATAAGGCCGCTTCGTTCTTGGACTGAAATTCACTTCTAAAGGCCGAGACTCGCAACTGGATGGGCTGGGAAACCTCCTTTTTGTAAAATCCATAACTTCTGGTTCCATGAAGCTTTTATTGAAATTCCAAGCCTCAGTTCTTCCTTGATGAGTAAGCCTTCTTTTAAAATTGGTTTCGCTCCAAAAGTCGTTCTGGTTGTTGAGATATTCGCCTTGGACTGAACCTCTTTCGCTGGAACCTCTACACTGGTTGGTGTGGGCAGTTTGGTTGGACTCTGGCCGACCTGCTGGTTTGTTGGCCACAACAGATTGGCATGTCACCGAAATATAATAGTAAACAACCAGATTTCCTACTAGTTAAGAACCAGCTTTGTCATCTGCAAAAAGCAAGATGACCATCCTGATAAAGGGTATTGTAAACTAAATAGAATAACCATTAAGGTCAAATAGCTCTTACATAGATCAAATCATCATGCATAACTATTCCTGAAAGTGCCTCTGTCTTTTGATCGGGAGAAATATCAAACTAGTGACCTGGTAACGCATGAACGGTGCCAGGATATGTCAGGTGAGAAGAAATTTCACGAACTGGAAATGGGTAAGAACCTGCAGGAAAAATGATCAGAATATGACGAAAGATGCCCTATGACGATAGGTGAAAGCTGCAACCACATTCGTTGAGGCGTTCCATGCATTGTTGGCAGAGAATGAGCAAAACAAACAAAAGAGATACATCACTAGATTTAAAGGAATCCAATACTTGTTTTGCATACTCAGACCACAAGATAAATATTAAATGCATGTCACTAGATATTAAAAATTAAAATTAGCATGAAATATATGATAAGTCACAAATAGTTAAAACACTACGATTTAGAAACTCACCACTAAAACATAGTTTGGCCATGAAGTTTGAAACACTTACTATCGAAATATGTAGAGAATGCTTTTGGAACTTATCTCTTAAACTTCTTCTACGAAATCTTTTTCCCTTTTTCTTTTTCCAACTGTTGGTTCTTCTGTCAGCTTGATCTCAACACATTGAGTTAGTGTCCACATTCATTCATAACTCTAGTGTAACTAGAATCTCATTTTCTTGGGCTATACGGATTTTGAAATTTCCAATAGATAATCCCAAAATCGTCTATTCTAGAGCCAACAAAACAACATAGCATGTTCATATACATGCCACCTCTTATTGCTGCAAATAAAGAAATATATGCAATAATAGAAAATATACAATCTATTCTATTATAATTAAGGTACAAAATAATATTTGTCTATTTTTAAGTAGTGTATTACAGATTACCATTTATTAAAACTATATCTAATCACTTCATTTATTGTCTTTTCTAAATATTCCGAAAACATTTATTACACAAATACACGACATAATTTACTTATTTCAAGTGTTTTATTACATCATTTACATTCTCTTTTTTCACTCTTCGTAACTATTTCATTAGTTCTCTTTATCATAATAATTCGACAACATTTATTTTATATGTTAACCATAATAATTCGACATGTTTGAATAAAAATGTTCCATTCGTGATAAGAGTTTGAAACGGCTAAGAAAGAGTTTTTTTTTAATTTGTTTACACAATCAATTAGACATGAGCATTCAAGTACATATCTTTTCTTTTGGCTATCGGAATTTTTAGGTTTTAACATTAGGCTTCGTTTGGGAATAATAAATTTATGGGTGAGTTTCGAATCGGGTCCTCCAAGGTTCGGTGGGTTCAGTTCTCATGTATAGGAACCAAAAAATATCCAACTTGTATCTGAAACAAGTTCGAATATTTGTACCAAAAATAATCATATTACCCGATTCGGTTTCGGTATTTTGTATCCAAAATAAAATAACCTGAAAATAAATAATAACCAAAACGAACCATATTATTCGATTCAGGTTCGATTTTGATGTATGGGAACCTAAAAATATTCAAATAACTAATATACAATTAGTTATATGATGACATGTAAAATATATAATATTTAAGGTACAAAATAATATTTTGTCTATTTTTAAGTAGTTTATTACAGATTATCATTCATTAAAACTATATCTAATCACTTCATTTATTTTCTTTTCTAAATAATCCGAAAATATTTAGTACATAAATACAAAACATAATTTACTTATTTCAAGTATTTTATTACATCATTTACATTCTCTTTTTACTCTTCTTAACTATTTCATTAGTTCTCTTTATCACAATAATTCGACAACATTTATTTTATATGTTAACCATAATAATTCGACATGTTTGAATGGAATTTTTCCATTTGTGATAAGAGTTTGAAATGGTTAAGAAAAAGTTTTTTATTTGTTTACAAAATCAATTAGACATGGGTATTCAGGTACATATCGTTTCTTTTGGATATCATTTTTTTAGGTTTTAATATTAGGCTTCTTTCGGGTATAATAAATTTATGGGTGAGTTTTGAATCGGGTCCTCCAATGTTCGGTGGGTTCGGTTCTGATGTATAGGAACAAAAAAATATCCAAATTGTATCTGAAACAAGTTCGAATATTTGTACGAAAAGTAATCATATTGCCCGATTCGGTTTTGGTATTTTGTATCCAAAATAAAATAACCTAAACATAACTAATAACCAAAACTAACCATATTATTTGATTCAGGTTTGATTTTGATGTATGGGAACCTAAAAATATTCAAATAAATAATATACAATTAATTATATGATGACATGTAAAATATATAATACTAATCATGAAAACAATTAATTTGTAAAAACCAGTAGAAATTAATATTCGCGCGGACGTGTATGTCAATCTCTAGTTTATATACTTGTTCAAAAACATGGCCGCCTTGACCATTTAATCGGCAGTTAAACGCCAATCGCTCCCCCAACATGGCGATTTGGAGCAAAACTCTCAAAAACTTGAAGACATAACGAAAGTCAATTATTTTCTAAATGATAAGCTTAGAATCATGTATTATAATGAAAAGCTGAAATAACTAAGCAAGAATCATTAAAAAAAACAATTTTAAAAGGGTAAGAATCTTGAAAAACAAATTAGAGAGGTGGCTATTAGAATTTTCAGTAGTAGAGGTCGAAGAAGAAGAGATGACTAGTTTGGTAATTTTATGCTCATTAATGATAAATGTAAGAAAATCAGCAAAAAAACAATCTTACCTACTTGAATTAGTCATTCCTAAAGGAACAAATTAAAAACCCGTAAAACTAATCTTCAATTAATCATTGATTAATCTCTAACTTTTTCATTAATAGTTAGGGGCAATCTGAGCGTACGCATAAAACCTAGCGAGTTTCCGAATAGGAATTTATACTATTAAAACATGATCTCTATTAGAATTTTTCTCATCATTTGTTTTGATAATTACATATCATGCCACTCCTATATTTATTTATACAATAATTAATTAATATGGACCAAAAATATAAACCAATTGTATTGCAGCATTTAATACCTTATGCCAATTACATAGATCATATATTCTCTTCATAATCGTATTTAGCTTTACTTTCCGATTTTTGTTAGGAAAATAAATTTTCTTTATTTCTTTACTAAAACTAGACTAACGTTCTTTAAGATAGTTATATGTTCGCACCCAAAATTAATCAAAAACCAGCTGCATGATTGGTTTTTACACTGATTAACGTGTTTAAAATTTAAAGTATCTAAATAACCTTTCACATTTACTTCTAATAATTACATTTTCTTAAAACATATCAAAATGACTCAACAAAATCAATTTATATTTTATCAGGAGGCCCTTTTTAAAATAATTTTGTAGATTCATATTTATGCATAATATTTTTTGTTTTTATATATTAAAATGTTAAAATTACTAACATTTTTTTATTTAATATGGTGGTGTGTCTGCGATTCGCGTGGGTTGTTTGTAATTAATGCTATTCGCATGTGTTTTTTTGCAGATATTTTGTTATATTTGTAACATATTCAATGTGATTGATATTGGGGTGGATGCCAAAATGTTGTATTATTGTAGTGTGATATATTCATGTAATTTTGCATGGTTGACACATGTTTGGTTTATAGTTGACGTATTGTATTAACTATTTTATTGTATAAATGTACAGTTTACAAATTACATTTGTTTGAGTAAGATGAAATTTTCAAATAGTTTCCGTGATGGAGTGAACGTTTTTCAAAACAATTATGTCCAACATAAACTCGGGAAATATTTGATACTGGTGGAATTTATAAAGGTTAGTGGACTCTGAAATATTAGAGTAAAATAATACATTTTCTGATCATGTATCAAATAAAGTAAATGACCGTAGTCATTTGCTTAAAGAGATGATTGCTGGCGACGCCTTTGTTGCTTGTAAAACGGGTTAATAACACTCGATTTTTCTAACTCATACTCTATGCAAGGTTCTCTTGATGAGCTTAAAAAAGTTTCAAGTAGTCTAGTGGTTTGTAGTATATTTTTTCTTTTCAAAAAAAAAAGATGAGCTTATATGATGGTCTTTCTTCCAACTAATTTTATCAATGTAGATTTTTTTGTTGTTGTTAAGTATGTGAATCTTCATTAAGTGAATAATGATACATGGAGATACTATCAGTTCAGATGAATCAAAACCAAATGCATCTAAGTTGCTAATTAAAGCAAAGGAGCCTTAGTGAGCCACAAAAAAAGATTCACTAAGACTAGAAAGGTTTAATCACAGACCTAAAGGAGTGACTAAAGCTTAGCTAAATGTTGAATTCGAGGAGTAAACGTTTGGTTTCAGCAGCCCACAGCGAACTCTTGTTGCCGGAACCTGCAACAAAACAGCAAAGGACAGTAGAGAAGGCAACCGGAGAACAGTCCGAGGCACTGCAGACTGTCCCGTAGGCGACTCCGACAGGAGAACAGGTGAAGCAGGTTTGACCACGACCTGGTCCGGCCATCGCATTCGGTAAAGTCCACTCCAAACGATGCATTCTCCAGAAGACAACGAGCCGGTTCACTGTGAATCCAGACCAACGAAAATAAGCCAGAAGATAAGGCGCCGGTGAAGTACTGGCAGATGGAAGTGGAGGTTTAACGGCTCAGTTCCGGTCCCATCACACGAGCAGAGCACTAAGAGAATTGGCTGCATGATGTTAAGAATGGCAGGATATGGCGGTTGGCTTCCTTCTGAGACTTAAAGAACAGAGGAACATGAGCTCCTATCAGCAGGCGAGAGGAGGAGAGGAGACCCGTCGGCTGGAGAAGACAAAGCAGAGTAATGACATGAAAACTCTGAGCTATCCTGAACCTTGCAACAGATCTAAACCCAATCCAAAACGCCATGGTGTTTGCCCAACGAAAACAGAACGGAGAAGAAGTCCCCGACGAAAGCCTCAACAACATCCTTTCATCTTGAGACAAGATGGGGAAGTTCTTACGAGAGCACCGAGAGAGGAGACATGGATAGACAGAGGAGACAACGACTGACCAGAAGAGCGGGGGCAGCGAACGCTCAGCAAGGTCTCCGTTAAGGATCTGACCCAGATCCAATCACAATCAAACCCTAGATCCACCAACAGAACGGCGCCTCCTGAATAGATCCGACCATCTACGACCTCGCTGTCCCTCCAGAGAAGCTGAGAACACTCACAGCAACCTATTTGCTGCGCTTAGATCCGACCGCTATCCAAACGCAAACCAGAGAGGACCGAAGCAAGGAGGAGGCAGAGGAGGTCAGAGCACGACAGAGGAGAGGCTGGACACTAAGAAGAAACGGGGGTGGTGACCGACAGGTATAGACCCTCCGTCGGCCACCGAAACGAGGAGAAGAAGAAGATTCGCCGAGAAGAAAAGGTGTGATGGGGAGAGAGTAAAGAGAGAGTTACATCAATGTAGATTTTCCCAACAAATTTCTCCCCCCCCCCTCCAATTTTGATAAAAATATGGTTAACATGAAATAGTATCCCACATTGAATATGAGGGGGAACAAAACAATGAAGTATAAGAGCAATATTATTGGTGGTCCTTAAGGCGAAGGTCCTTATGAACAGTTAAGGACCTGTCTCTTAATTTTCAAAGGAAAAGTTAAGAACGTCTCTCCGCCTTAAGGACCACCAATAATCATGGTCTAAGACTTTTTCAATAATATCATTGAACTTGGGCTTTTTAATACCAGTAATAAACATACTTCATTACGATATAATTTAAAGTACTACTTCAATTATTCGTAAAGCATTGTTTTAAATAGACATATTAGGCAGACAATATCATCATAAAAAGGCTTATCTTTAGTGTTGATTGTTGTTGTGTGTGTCGTAAACAAACAAAATAAACATGTCAAGAAAGAGTCACTCTTCTTTTATACAATAATACACTCTTTATATATATATATATATTTCTCTTTTTGGACTAAGTATACTCTTTTTTATCTCATAATGATCCTTCAATTTCATTTTATCATTATGTCTCTTAATTCCCTACAAAATGTTAATAAAGACTGGATCAGAGATACATTTGTATGCCTAAAAGAAAATATTAACTACACACCAAGAAAAAGGTACCTTGGGATAACTTGATAAGTTGATATTTGTGTCTACTATAGTTAGATTTCATTTTTATATCTTTAGGTGAAGAAATTATTAGAAAAGATAGGATCTTAATGTGTATGGAGCATCATCCATTTCATTTAATATATGTAAATACCTTAGTAGTTGCTAAAAATCAGGATTGTGTGACGTGCAGTTAGTGCCGGTCCGGCCATCCATAGCGTCTAAAAGCACATTCACAATATGTTGTCCCCTAACTATATATTTTAGAGAAAATGACTCAACTAATACAAAAAGTTGAAATATTACTAGACTATCATACATTTTCTAAAAATTAATACAATGTTTTTTGACACTAGTAAATTACAATAAACACCCTTCCTTAGTTTTTTTTATTTTTAATTAAGAAAGCCATGTCAGCAAACCGTATTTTACGTCACTTTAAACCGCATTTCACGTCACTTTAAACCGTATTCCACCTCATATTATACGTATTCCATGTCACCTATTTTTTTACATTCACAGAGACACTCATAAATTAAAAACAAGCGAGAAAAAACCACAATTTTCTTCATTCGTCGCTTAAACCCTAATCCTTTGAGTTGACATTGTTGTTTATCATATGAAATTCTCGAACTGTCTATTTCGATATCATCTTCGCCGAAATCGTCTTCTCCGCAAGCGTTTCTACGAAATCTTCTTTGCTGCAATCGATCAAAATTATCTTCTCTGCTGAGTTCGAGTTTGTGGCTGAGTTTTATTTATGTTGTGGCTGAGTTACTTTTCTTGTATGACTAAGATATATATGCAGTTGTGGCTGAGTTACTTCCTGCGAATCTCCAAAAACCTAGGTATAAGAAATGTGCATTCTGAGGAGAAAAAGCAAATACATTTTAAAAACACCCAAATTGACAATTGTGGGGTGTATTCATTTAAGTTTGTTTGTGATTTGATACCCATATTTCGATAATCTTTTTTTCCAGATTTGAGTGAAAGAAAAGCTTGAACAAGAAGATAATGGAGGAGACATAAAGAAGTGATGGATTTGGCAAAGACGAGGCAGAGGAGTTCAGTGAAGCTTGGAGACATGGAGGAGTTATCACCAGAATGGTGCAGAAAACCTGTATTTTATTGTTTCAATGTGGAAAACATACCTCAACCGTGTATTTTATATTGGACTTATGCTACGTTTATACAACTTAGCTGTGTCGTTTATATATCTCAGCCATGTCGTTTAAATAACTCAGCCATACCTCAAACATATCATAAAATCAGAAATGTTTATATAACTCAGCCGTGTCGTTTTGATAATTTAGTCGTATCGTTTATATAACTCAGTCATACCTCAAACATACCCTAAAATCAAAAATTTGAATTCAATTACTTTCAATAGTTATATTGAAGATCCTCTTATCAATATCAAGTGAATATAAATCAACTAAAATGTGTATAGTTTCTTGAATTTTCAAGTTGAGACTTTAACTTGATCTTGAGATATATGTTCTCTTACAATTACTTATACAATTCTTACTCACAAGAGTCTAACTTTAATCATTTCTTAAATCTAAACCTCAAATTCTAAATTATAGAACTATAAAGTTACAAAAATTATAAAGTTTATCTTTTGAACATTACATCTGATATTTTCTATTATTTAAATTTATTATTTTTTAAAGTTTAAGGTTTAGGTTTAGAGTTTAGGTTTATAGTTTAGAGTTAAATTCAAATTTTAATCATTTTGAAAATTTAATCTCTAATCCTTACGTATTCCATTTTAAATCTTGATTTAAATCCGTAAATATATTTTTAAAATTTAAGTTATTTTAAAATCAAATTGAAAAAAAAACTAAAATTATAATTTATATTGTTTTTTTCATAACCATTGATTGATTTTAATCGAATGGTTCAAAATTATCTTTTAGTCTATCCTCAACCTTCTTTCTCATTGGTTAATCTTTTTTTTTCAAGGATCACAATTAATGGCCATTGATTAAATAAAATTTAAAGGCCAAAATTTCTTCTCTCATTTTCTTACAATTGAGAGGATTTAGCCTTTTCATCTCTCTCTCTCTCTTTTTTGACATTTCTTCTTCTGCAAAAACGACGAATCCGATGAGGGAGAGAGCAGTAGGATGTCGAATTATCATACAAGACACTGGAGGAGACAAAGCTTCTTCTCTAACCGACCACCATCGAAGACGAAGACGAAGTCTCAGATTTTTAATTTTTTAGATCTGTATGGTTTATGAGACGGATATGTCTCTTGATTCCTAATATATAGACTTGCTTTTTAGCTTGGATGATGAATCTTGAGCATGTTATAAGCTTTTTTTGGTCGCCATGGTTATAACAAAGTCATATTGTAACCACAACTCAGCCTTTGATTATAGAAAAAACCCTAAACCATGACTTATAAGTCAGTCGTAACATTCCTATAAGCCAGCTGTCAAGTGTTATTTGTTTCGCAACGTTTCGTATTTTGGGCGGGAAAAATCATTTTCCCGCCCAAAATATGAGACGTCACAAAACAAATTACACTTGACGGCTGACTTATAGAAACGTTACGGCTGACTTATAATCATGGTTTGTAACCGACCACCATCGAAGACGAAGACAACTGCAGTAGATCTGTCTCATATTTTTTATTTTTTAGATTTGTATGGTTTATGAGACTGATATGTCTCTAGATTCCTGATATATAGACTCGTCTTTTTAGTTTCTCTTTCGATTTCTAAATTCTATTTAAGTTTGGATGATGAATATTGAGCATGTTATAAGCTTTTTTTGGTCGACATGGTTATAACAAAGTCGTATTGTAACCACAACTCAGCCTTTGATTATAGCAAAAACCCTAAACCATGACTTATAAGTCAGCCATAACGTTCCTATAAGCCAGCCGTCAAGTGTTATTTGTTTCGTGACGTTTCGTATTTTGGGCGAGAAAAAAATCATTTTCCCGCCCAAAATATGAGACGTCGCGAAACAAATTACACTTGACGGCTAACTTATAGGAACGTTACGGCTGACTTATAATCATCGTTTGTAACCGACCACCATCGAAGACGAAGACTACTGAAGTAGATTTGTCTTAGATTTTTGATTTTTTTATATATGTGCTGTTTATGAGAGTGATATGTCTCTTGATTCCTAATACATAGACTCGTCTTTTTAGTTTATCTTTCGATTTCTAAATTCAATAAGTTTGGATGATGAATCTTGAGCATGTTATAAGCTTTTTTGGGCGACATGGTTATAACAAAGTCGTATTGTAACCACAACTCAGCCTTTGATTATAGGAACGTTACAGTTGTCTTATAATCATGGTTTGTAACCGACCACCATCGAAGACGAAGACTACTGGAGTAGATCTGTCTCAGATTTTTGATTTTTTAAATTAAAGTTTTAATCTGAATGGTATAAGTCAGCCGTAACATATGTATAACTCAGTCGTAACGTATGCATAACTCAGTCGTAATGTATGCATAACTCAGTTGTAACGTATGTGTTGGAGACTCGGTGTATGAACTAAAGTTATCATATTCAGATGACGCACCATCAGAGTCGTCGAACATATCAAATCGACTATCAAATTCATCATCTTCTTTTTTTTGTTCGACTTCTTCATCTTCTCCGCCAACGTTATGTTTTTCTCCTTCCACTTTACCAGAGCAGTCATTCTCATCACGTTCGTCCTACAAACTGAAACCATCATCACCCCCACTGTAATCTTCGAATCTAGATTCCACTTCTGAGCGAACAACTTCTGAGAGTTCAACTTCTGAGCTAAAACTGCATAACCTTTGACGCTTCTCTTTCAAACCATCATTTTGACTGACGTCGCCATCCCTTTTCTCCGTAATCTCCACACCGAGACGTAGCTGTTCGATTCCTTAGACTTAAAAAACTTTGTAACTGACGAGTATTGGAGACAAAAACCGGTGGAGTATCGTGCGCCAGTGTTTTCAGAGTTTTATTCGAGAACATGTAGCTCATCTTAATCTCATGACTCGACTCACTCAATTCGTAATCATCGAGTACCGACTTTGCGAGATCATCCTGTGTTGTTCGCTTATCTATATGAAGAATTCTGCATCCTCTACTGTCTGCTACGAATACATATCTGTTTTTCTTAACCCAGTTACCAGAAACAATAATTACGGGATCTATTATCTCTCAGAGCAGGATGAAGAAGATATATGAGATGATGAAGAAGATGAAGAAGTTCAAAATTGGGAAGTGGTAACGTTTTTTATGACATGGCAACTAAGAACTGATGACATGGCAAATTGTTATGTCAACCAACATAGGAACACATAACTCAGCTAGCGTACCTCAGCCATAACACAGAACGTATGTCCGCCGAAATGTGAATGCTATTCTAGTAATTGATCTTTTCCTAATAACCAGCCGCCAATGCGTGGGAAAACAATAAGTCAGCCATATCGTCACCTAAATCAGTCGTCAAGTGAATGCTATTTTAGTAATTAATTTTTCGCTAATAGGACTGAAATTTCTGTTAATCCAACTTATTACGGCTGATAAAAGGTAACTCAGCCATAACAAGCTCTCTTAAGTCAGCCGAAAGTTTAGTAACACAGTCGGCCGATGATCATTGAATCAGCATGCAAAAATATAACTCAGCCATTTCTTAACTACATCTCAGCCGTATTTTCAAAAACCCAGCCAGTCGATATGTTAGTCAGTCGTAACGTATGTTTCTAAGTTAGTCGAGATCACATAATTCAGTCAGATTTCTGTTAATTAGCCTTCACAGGGGACTAACTTATAGACGTAACTCAACCATTTTCACAGAAGTCAGCCAAGTTAATTAAATCAGCCACAACTTACGAATAACTCAGTTATAACGTAGTTTGTAACGCTTTGCAGCTGACTTTATTAATTTGCGTCATCGAATTCTTACGTGGCAACGGTTTTTGGCTGACGTGGCATGAAAAAGTAATCACATTCTTGTAAATACGTTTTTTCACACAACATGATAGAAAGACACGCTGAGCATTTAAAAAAGATCAGTAATAAAAAATTGTATTATTCTAGTCTTTTGTACTAAAATATGTGTTAAATGAGTCAACTTTCAAGATAATATAAATTTATAATTAGATAATACAAAATATTATTAAAGTTTATTTTATTCTATGAGAATAATAACAAAAAAATATTATTATTGAATAATAACTCTCTTTGTTTTTTCTTGCAAAATCATTTATTAACTTTGAATAATCAAGTTTTCCGCTAACTCATGCTCTATTGATATCATCGACAGTCTATTCAAACGCTCCTGAGACATAGTCGAACGTAGATAGTTCTTAATGAACTCCAAGTTTGAAAAACCTGTTTCTGCAGAAGCAACTGAAATTGAAATTGTTAGTAATATACGATAAGAAATCTCTGTGTTTAGATAACAACCATTCATTCTTTTTAAAAATTCCAACATTTCTATCGCCTTTGTAATCTCCTTCGACAATATTCCTATTAGATATTGAAGTTCCATAAGCAGATGTTTCCCATCTATATCAAAACGCACATCATGCTCTAGAGAAGCTTCAAGCTTAACACAAAATATCATCAACTCATTTTCTTTTGCTGATTTTAGCCTTTTCATACCAAACAAAAACGCAAAGATTTCTTCGTATCGCTGAAATGGCTCAAATCTAACCCTAAGTAACACTGTAGCTTGATCCTAAAACTCTCTTCCACATTTAACTTGTTACTATTATCAAGTTTTTTATCATCTTCACCATAATGCTTTTTTTTGTATCAAGCGTTTTGGCTTTGAAGAAAATGATGGCTCAATCTCCATGTCAATGGCGATTTGCATAGCTTTAACTTTTGGTTTCTCAAAACCATTTTTCTGTAGCCTTTCAAATAACCAACAAGCTCTTCTAGCTGGAAAATAGCAGCCTCGAGATCCATATCCTCTGATTGTAAAGATTTGCTCACTCTAGTGACAACATAAAGCAAACCATATCAAATTACCATTCCAAACAATAATTCAAATCTTCCAATTACATATGTTTCACTTACTGTAAGACACTCCGCATCACTACGATGTCCAAGATTATCGATATTCTTTGCTAAGTAAAACAAAGCCTCTTGTATCTTTACAGCTTGAAACCTTATTGGTTTTACACTATCAACACGACTTTCCCAACGAGTTTATGATAATTGTTTAAGTGTAGCAACATTCACCACCTCTCTATTAACTTCCAAGTTGCTGGTTAAAGATGAAAACAAATTGTATAAACGTTACACAAGGCCAAAAAATGAAATTGCTTTCTCAGATAAAGAAGCCATGTCACAAAGAGCAAGATTGAGACTATGATACCTACATGGAGTATAAAATTCCCTTGGATTAATATCCAACAGTCTTTTCTGAACACCCCATGCTTTCCTTTCATATTAGACCCGTTGCCGTAACCTTGTACTCTCACATCACCGATATTTAACTTAAGATCAGCCAATGCATCTTGAAGAGTGGTAAAAATTCCTTCACATGTTTTGTCTTTGATTTCCAAAAATGTCAAAAGAACTCCTCAACCTTAGGTGAATTCGTAGAAACATCTACACATCGAATTTAAAAAAAAAAGTCATATACTCTTTACGACTAATATCAGGAGTAGAATCCTAAACGATTGAAAAATACTACGCCTCTTGAATCTTCTTTAAGATTACCATTCTAATCTCATTAGCAAGTAATTCTATCATCTCATTCTGAATCTTATGGCTAAGATAATGATATTGAGTTTTACCTTTGTCAACTCGTTGAATGTGCTCCTTCATTACTTCATCAAAGCCTCCAATCATATTAATAAAAGCCAAGAAGTTTCCATTGTTTAGATCACTAACCTTTTCATTTTCTCCACGAAATGCTAAATTTCTTTCTGCTATAGTCTTTACCACATCAATTATCCATAACATCACATCTCTCCAATATTTTTTCTCTTTGTTAATTGCCTCCTCCAAATGCTTATCAATAGTTTCACTTCTTTTCAGCCTCATTTCTAGCCCAATCCAGCGGCTCATGCAAACAATATGGTTGTAAGTAGTTTCATGATTTTCAGCCTATGTGAAGCATTTCTCCAGTCATCATATCCAGTAGTTACCAAAAGAGGAGGGAATGTTTCTTGAGTGAATAATTTATAGCAAAACAAAAGATTTTATCTTTAGATTTTAAGTAAACTAACCATCTCATGTCTTGTTTCTCTCCATTGCTCATTCTTCTTGTGTAACATGAGTAAGTGAATCATCTTTCAATACAATCTCTTGGAAAGGATAATCAAGCGGAGGTCTTGCAGGTGGACCTTTTTCAACCAAATAGTCTCTCATTCTCTGTTCAATTTTCTTCCACTTTTCAAGATCATCCATATCAACATCCTCGCGGAATCTTCTAATATCATCACCTTTCTCTTGGGCTTCTATGTTTTCATTCTCAGATTGTTCTTTGTCCATATTCATACATTCTGAATCATCTCTAGCAGATTCTTCTTCACTTTTCTCATCAATATCTTCTTCAAAAACAAGATCTTAATCTTTTTTGTCCTCTTCAGTTTTAGAAGTTTCATCAAATTTAAAACTTTTAGTTCTCGTGACATATCACTAGCTTGAGATTTCATCAATTCATCTTGTCTGGTTTTCTTCTTTTTATTTTTAGCTCCACTTGATTGATTTCTTATTATATTTCCTCGAAGCATTCTCTACAATTCAAAAACATAAAAAAATATAAGCTAATAAAATACACAAACTAGTTTCTCTGTAGCTTCTACAAAAGTTAACAAAAACAAAAGAAATAAAAGAGAAGAAAAACTTACATAAATTCAGAGATAAACCTATTTTGATAAAACACAATTAATTTTTTTAATAACAGAAGAAGGAGATTGATCAGAGCCCGACAGAGAAGAAAGAACAAAAAGATTTAAAAGTGAGAAGATAGAATGTCAATTGTTAGGGTAAATAAAATAGGTAACTATTGTAATTTATGTATTTTATTATAATATGTAAGGTAATTATTTTTTTTTAGAAAAGACAATCAATCTTACGATCAAATCTTTTAGTTTTTATCAAATTTTTTAATTATTGATAATTTGCTTTTATTAAAAACGAGCAAAAAAATTGTGTAGATGGGAACTCAAACACGGGCATAGAGGAGAAAGAAGACATGCACAACCACTACACCATGGAAATTTCGTTGAACATAATGTCCCTAAGCTTTTAATAATTAGTGGTTTCATAAGCTATTGCTTTACGGGCTTTAGCCCAGGGTCGGGCCTACATACATTGCATGTTAGTAATAAATCAACCTGCATTTACGAAATATAATTTAAGAAAACTAATAAATTCTTCACAGTAATGTAAAATAAACCTTGTCAGCTAATTAAATATTTAAATGAACCTTCCCACCATTTTCCTCGTGATGAGCTTTTGGAATCGCCTTCCTCTCCATCTTTCATATACTGCATAAGTTAAAGATTAAGAAGAAAACCAGAATCTTGAAACTAATAATACATATAGGGACTACACATACTTGTAAAGAATATAAGTTTTGTTAAGTTACTCACATAGGTTTTATGTGTATGATAGGTGTGAGTGTGTGTGTAACATCCCAAACCCCAGACTCGTTTTTTTTAAAGAGGAATAGTCTTGTCTACTGCCCATTAGGGTTAAGACCTAGGTTCCCTCTCTTTTTCCCAATAAAAAGAGAGCCTCTTTTTCTTCTTTCCCTCATTGTGAAACTGAAGCGAAGCTTTGCAAAGAAATCACGGGAGACGAAAGCCCTAGCCTTCGACTCTCTTTTCTTCTTCTCTCATCGTCGCTCTCTCTCATGTCTCTCTCCTCGCCGCAATTCTTCTTCCTCTTTCTCTCCTCGCCGTCCGCTTCTCTCTCCTTGCCGAGCAGCCGTCGCGAGTGGTGGTGGTGGCCGTGAGGTTGCACATCAGAGTTTTGGTTTCTCTCCAATTTATATTCTCGTTCTAGATCTCTAGATCTCAAATCTATTCCTAAAGTGAGGTGATTTGAACCTAGTTTTCTTCTCATGTTCCTTATACTGGTTAATGTTGGAATTAGGGTTCGGATAGTCCTTGTTTGAAAGTTAAGTTGTTAGATCATAATAGGATTTAGGTTGTTAGATGAATGGATCATGATGCATAAGAACATTCACACTGTTTAAAAGGACTTAATGAACTGCCTTGTGGTGATGTGGATGAATGATATTGTATTATTGCATGTGTGATTGGTTGTTATGTGGATTGGGATGAATGATGATGAAAGCTAGATTTTTAGAAAGAAGTTGAGTGCGGGTTAAGGTTTACATTAATGCAAGAATCTATCAAATTAACCTTACGAACTACTCTTACCAAGAGAGGTTAAATTGCAGTACTTAGGAATCAAATCAACAAAGATCGAGGGCCCACAATAAATTTCTATATTTCAAAAGGCTAAGCTAGGCAAACTATAAATAGAGGTTTGATTGTAAGATTAACCGAAAAAAGAAATTATCTAGAATAGTAAAGTTAATGCAAATATGGAAAACGATAGATCTAAGGTTTTAGATAAGTGAATTATAGTGGATATGATGCAAGGAATTATTAATATGCGAGGACATAAATGTTAAGTAGTCTGACCCCCTTTTGTCCCAACTCTCGTATGCGTACAAGGGAGTAGACCGCCGATTGACGGCTAAAGCCGAGTGTTGAGCGATGCTAATCAGACAGAAAATTCATCCGCTATGCTAATTAGCCCAGCTCTCGCATGTATTTAATAACTTAGCTCAATGAAATCAATTATGGAACATAACCTACTCTCGTAGTTGTTCATGTCCTAAGTTCAAGTTTCTAGTTAGTCACTCTAGAACGCAAGCATTAAACACAATTCAAAAGATTGATATTACTTAATCCTAACAATCCTATTTTAGGACTAATTCATCAATATCACTATGAACCTTAAATCTAACAGATGAATTACTCATGATCATAGAAAACATGATGAACTGAATAAAATAATAAACGGGGTTCCAATGTAAATATATGTAGAAGTTCATATCTTCTCCACTAAACTACTAAAAAGCAAGAAAACTAAAAGCTGTAAAGTGCGTGGTTTTCGTGGTTTTTGGTGGTGTTCTGCCTAAACAATGGTGAAACCCATATATACTAGGTCAAAACTCTTCCAGGGGAATTTTTGTAATTTTTTTGACCTGGGCTTGAAGTCGGTCAATACTCTGTGAGTGGACCGTCGATTGACACCAAGGATACTCCGTCGATCGATGGTCATGCTTGATTTTGACTCGTACTTAGCTAAATGTGAACAACTACTTGATGTCTCTCTGAATATTCTAACAACCTCCATTATCTCCATAATGCTCGAAAACGTATTTGGACCTGTAAAGACTCTAAAACATAGTCCATACATACATAGTATGCTCCAAATATTGTTCTAAAACTTGTAAATAACAAGGTATATCAACTCTCCCAGACTTAACATTTTGCTTGTCCTCAAACAAAACAAAGGTAGCATGTGAAAGAGGTTTGAAAAGTAGAGACTCACATAATGTATAACTATCACCCCTACTATATCGCAACCACATCAAATAATGCAAATCAAAGAGAAACTTTAGATGTCATATCTTAGTATAACAACCAAATTCATTCTACCAGCAACTCAACAAATATTAATTTGACTCACCCCTTTACTAATCCCATTTTTTGCGTAAAAATAAAATGTAGGCTTTACCTTGGCAGTATCGATCAAAGAACACATGGACTCAACTCCTGAAAATCTGCATACATAGGTAAAAAGTCTTTCTTAATCCCTTTCTTCCCTCTTCTCTCTCTGAATATTTTTAGATCTCAAACTCAATAGACAATGATACTGATACAACCCATCTTACCATCTCATTTTTGATTTTTTGGACAAAATTGTAGGCCAATAGTGGGGTCATGGGTAATGTAACTACCCCTCACTTCCAACAATTCCTTTGAATTAGAATACTGGGGTCATCGGTAATATACTTACCCCTCTGCATCTCAGGAAATCATCTCAATCTTTTCTTTGTAGATCCCAAAGAGAGAGAGAGAGAGAGAGAGAGAAGGAAAATCAGAAATGCACATACCAGTACCTTACAAACTTGCTAAAGGAATCTGATATGATGTATGCCAAGCCTCAAAGCAAGCAAAATAGCCAGTATTAGGTTGGAGATCAACTTTAGTTCCTTCAAACTTTCTTAGTAAGTGCGATCTAATGGTAGGATGATCCACTTTGGCATCTCTAGTAATCTGCAACCAACATGTTTAAGAATGGGGCAATAGTATGGTTAGTCAATAAATAAGTTCTGATCATAATACTCTTCTTGACTCAATAAAAACTATATGAAAAACTTAAGTAATAAAATCTCAAAATAGATAAAAGCATCAACAAACCTCCCCTAGACTTCAATAACACTATCCCATTGTTATCATGTCCGGTTCAGTTAAGAAAAACTAAAACATAAGTAACAGGTAGAGAGAAAATCGAGGTTACCAAACTCCGTAAGCAGTGTCGACCGATGATGAGTGATGAGTGTCGATCGATGGTAAACCATCCAAGCTGTCGACCGATGGTGAGGTGTTGATGTTGACCGATATATTTCAAACTTTTCTACTTCTCCTTTAAAACTTAAAGTAATTAAATAAAAATCATAATTAATAAGTAAACAATGAAAAATCAAATGCAAACTTACTACAGAGTGGGTTGTCTCCCATTCAGCGCTTGATTATAGTCTTAAGCTCGATGTTTGGACTTCTGAACTTGGAAGGTGGTTCATCAAACCAATGTGGAAAGCATGTATCCACATACTCCCTGCTCGTCTCAAACCATGCACCGATGAAGCTTCTCACAACTTCTTCTGCTCTAGTTGTCCATTCTTCTCTGAGCAATCGCCATTATACTCATTCTTTCTTTGAGTGCTTGAATGCAGCCATCAACATGTTAAGCCTGGCATCTTTGGGCTCTAAAATATCATCCAAACTCTGGTAGATACTATCCTTCATCAAGTCTTGAGAAGATAAACTCGATCAAGCTTGTCTTCCAATAAATTCTCTGTTACCAGCCTCTGCCCAAATGCTGCATGGTGACTATTGATTGATGGCCAAATGTTGTCACTGGTCGATACTGAACTGACTGCCCTAATCGTTTACTGCTTTCTAAAGAGATTCACTAATCCATTGACCATTGCGAGTATGTCTGCTATATCTTCCTTGGATATATTGAAAAGTCTTTCATCCATTGCTCGTGCATTTCCATTTGGGTCCCTCATAATTTCAAAATCATCTGATCTGAGATAACCATAATTTTCATCGCATCCTACCAGACTGTCGGTGATGATGGTATTGGGTCACCATCGATGTTGCATTCCATGTTCCATAAGATGCTCTGAATTTTCCAGCCCCCTCTAGTACAAGAGCGCGATACTCTTTTGTTTCTTCTTCAAAATAGGAAGCGTCGTAATCTGGGTTAGCCATCTCACGGTATTGTCATCGAATAGTGACTATGTCTTCTTCGTTCTTATCCATAGCATGACCGTCGACCGATTGTTGAAGATGGGTATCGATTGATGCTGAAGGGTGGGTTTCGTGCAGGTTTTGGATGTAGCTGATGTCGACCGATACCAAGGGTTGGGTATCGATCGATGATGTTTCCACATGCTCCTCATCTTGGTCGTAATTACAGAAGCATGTCACAATTAAACCTAGATCATCACTCAATTCTGTCAGAGTAGTCTTGTTCTTTACTTTAACAGGTTCATAAAAGTTATTTGGATCAATCAAGGATAGATATAACATGTTTGTCTTCATGTCGCAGATAGCTTCCACTGTGGTCATGAATGCTCTTCCAAGGAGTAACGAAGAGTTCAAGTCATTCTTTATATCCATCACATGGAAGTCTACTGGGACTAAGGTGTTGCAAATCTGCACTGGAACATCTCTGGTTATTCCTCCTTGATTCACCTTGGAGCAATCCAAAAAAGTGAATGAATCACTAGAAGGCTCCACTTTCAGGCTCAGTTTCTCTGTCATAACTCTACGCATGATGCTGACTGCTGATCCAGTATCGTAGAGGGTATTGAGATATTCGTGGGTTTGACAAAACATGGAATCACGAACTTTCCAGGGTCATTTTTCTTCTTGAGAGTGATCCTCTGCTTCAACTTCTCTATGAGGCCATTGAACATGCGCTATATGTCCTCATCTGTCTCATTTGATTCCATGAAAAAAGATCTACAATCTATGAGCATAGTACGCTTCATAAAATTGAGTATCTAAAGGAATCTTAAAAACTCTTTTGGCAAAACCATATACCTCTTTGTCAGTTGCTTTTTTGCGCAGATGTTTAGGAATCTTCTGCTTCTTTTGGGGTGCCTTTCTGTTGCCTTATCAACTATCATTGGCTCAGGTGTATAAGCATTCTATGATTGAGTCTATACTCGGAGGTCTGACAAACAAGCTTGCATTCAGACTTGGTAGACGAATTGGTTCTGTTGTTGGAGACCGTCAATCGAAGTTGATGTCTCTAGGTCAATCGATGTTCGAAGACTCACACAAAGCTACAAACTCTGAGGGTTTCGTCAATCGATGCTCATCAATGGGTATCGATCGACACCAGTGCGAACTGCCGAAAGACATAACACTTTTGACTCGGAAATCTCTTTCTTAAAGTTGTTCTCTCTTCACCTCTTGCCAAAAATCATCACATATGAATGCACTATTGTGGTGCTTTTGACTAGCTTCTCCTTTCTCCTTAATCAGGGTCTCATTTCTCTGAATGGCCTCACTTCTCTGGACCACTTGAATCTCCAACTTCTTGATATGAGTGTTGAGAGTCTCAAACTTTGTGTTGAGGTTGATGTACAGAGCATCTACCTTACCATTAAAATTCACTGTCATCTGCTACTGCTCCAATACTTTGGCAACCTTACCTTCTAACTTGCTCTGTGAATTCTGGTTGTAGTTGCTCGTGCTGCTACCATAGGAGTTTATGTTGTAGCCATGATTTCCATGTCTCTGGAAGCCGTTTCCACCAACAAAATTCACATTTTCTTCTTCTTCTTCTTCCATGGATTTCACTTCCTCCTTTCCTTAAAAACTTCTGAACATTGTTCAGCTTTTCTTTGACTTCTCTAACTGCTCATTGTTCAAAGATGGAGCTGATTACTTATTTTCATAATCAGTGTTCTTGGTGCTATTGCTAGACGCCAAGTTCTCAATAAGCCTTGTTGCTTCTTTTGACTCCTAGTGCTGAAATTCACTTCACTATTTGTGTCTAAATCCATCTGGTATGGCAGACCAATACCTTTAAAGAAGGAGCTAAGTAGCTGCACCTCGTTGAAACCATGGTGTGGACAGTCTCTCTGGTAGGACTTGAATCTAAACCAAGAGGTTATGAATGATTCTCCAGGTTCTTGTGTGAATGTAGCGATTCTGCTTCTTAAGTCCTCTACTCGTGCATCATCAAAGAAATTCCGTAGGAACGCATTCTTAATGTATGTCCAGGATGTCAGGGATCGTGGTGGTAGTTTCTTAAGCCAATGTGAAGCTTATCCAGCAAGTGAGTACTTGAAGAGCTTACAAGAAAATAGCCTTTAGGGACTCCATTGGCTTTAATAGTAGATACAAGATCCTTAAACTGTTCCAAGTGATCCATTGGATGCTCATGTCCCAATCCATGGTTGGGTGTTTGCCCAACAAGTGCGAAGAAGGACAGTTTGATCTCAAAGTCGTTCCTCTGGAAAGTTGAAGGACGAGTGGCAGATCTATTAGCATAAAACTGGCCTAGACGATTAATGTTTAAGTCGAGCTACTGCAACGTTTGCTTTTACTTTAGGTTCAAGATCACAGCCCCTTGATCATTAATTATCTGACCTTTTGCATTCCACAGATGACCTTCAAGGTCATATGGGTCTCCTCTCTCATCTCGAACCAAAAATAGTCACAACTCTCTGAACTCGCGAACTATCGTCGATCAATGTCGTGTTGGTTCTGCCGATCAATGTTGGTCGTGAAGAAGTGTCGATCGGCGGTTGATTGCTACTGTCGATCAATGTTTTTCGTATTTGTTTGCGGATGGAGCGTTCGATTACAATTGGATCTGAGAAGAGTAATTCATGGTTCTTATTGCTTCTGGTACTGTTGGGTATGCACCTAAAACACAAGAAAAATAAATTATTTATAGTAAAGAAAAAGCCTAGACTAAACCCTAGAAAGTGAATCTAATGATGATCCTTGCTCCCCGGCAACGGCGCCAAATTTGACATCAAGGATGCTCCGTCGATCGATGGTTATGCTTGACTTTGGCTCTTACTTAGCTGAATGTGAACAATTACTAGATATCTCTCTGAATATTCTAACAAGCTCCATTATCTTCAAAATGCTCCAAAACGTACCTAGACCTTTAAATACTCTAAAATACAGTCCAAACATACATAGTAGACTCCAAATATGGTCCAAAGATGGTCTAAAGCTGGTAAGTAACAAGGTATATAAGAAGTGCACGCCTAGGTTAATAGTGGATGTGGTAAATAGTAGATATTACAATTGGTTACAATTGGTATCATGTATATATGGTTTTAAAGTGAAGTATGTGTGTGACACCGAAAATGGGTGGCGTCTAATTAATGTGTTAAGGTTTAAGTTAAGGTTAATTAGGATGAGAATGTGAAATGAGAATGAGAAATGTGGATGGGAAATGAGAAACGAGAGTGAGAATGAGTTAATGTGAATGTGTATTGATTGTGACACCAAAAACAGGTGGCGTCTCTAGTGTCATGAGTACCCGCATAACAATAGCCTAACTAGGCTGTAACTCGGATAGCCATTTAGGAAGCTAGGAGGCCGTGGTTCACGTAAGACCTTTCGGGATAGGCCGACAAGAGGTGGGCGTCCTTGAGCGGGTCATTGGTTCTTACGTCTAGGATGATTGGTGTCGAGTCAAGTTGTTTAGTTGAGTTGAGTCGATTCGAATCTATGTTGTGGCAGTGATTGAGTTCATTGTACTGTGTAATCGCTAGGTTGATAGAAACGTATGAAAACGATGTTGTGTGTTTTCATATGATACATTTGAATGATTGGTTGTAGTGGCTAGCCAGCTCTCTTTTCGCATTAAGTAATATAAAGTTTCATGCGTGGAGGCTGGTCTAGAACCGCTTCACTGATTAACCCATTTACTCATACCCTCCTTTCCATTTTCCAATGCGCATGACTGTATGTAGAAGTATGTTATATGGTTAGGTTGGTATTTAATCAAAGGATAATGAGTCCGATGACTCCTAGGGCAAGTAACATAACACGTTGGGTGGTCTAAAATGAGTAGACGTGTGTCCATAACACCCGGTCAGAACACCAGTCAGACATCGGGGGATCGGGGGGTTACAATTGGCATCAAAGCCTACATCAAGATCCCTTAGCGTTATCCTAAGAGATCGGCATTAACGCCATATTTGAAAAAACCATTTCAGTTTTGAAAAAGAATTTGTGAAAGTTTATGAGCAGCTAAAAATGTTTGAAATGTTTTCAAAACCACCAACCTATCTATACTTCTATTATGGCTCTAATCGGATCTAACTATTGCAGGATGTCTTTGCCAACTAGTGATAACCATGAGGACGATAATGAGCTATGTGGCTCGGAGGAGACGCATCCAGGTGCCTCGAAGACATTTTGCACCATATGTGGCAAGGTGGTACCCCGCTGTGGACATCCATTAATGAAGCGTTTGTACCAGTCGCTACAGTACGATCAAGCGGACGATCAGAGGCGTGAGAAGATCTAGTTCCTACCAGCATCGACTGAGTACGAGCCAGAGCCGATGCCAGCAAAAGAAGACTAGGACGCTCAAGGAAGGAAAAACCGGCGCCCGACATTGAGTGGGTACGGGTGCCGACTGTCGGAGAGCCGCCCAAGAAGAAGCGAGGTCGCCCACGATAGTCTCCAGCTTCAAATGAAGGCACCACTGAGAGAAGTTCGGAGTCGTGTATCTGTGGGCTCCTAGTTCAGATGGTGCATAAACCCCGCACCGTACAAGAGTACCTAGAGGAGTTCTTGGAAACAACCAAGAGATGCAAACCGAAGGCTGCAGAGGAGTGGTGCTGGTTGTGTAAGGCAGGACTCCGTAAAGACATTTGGGATGAATTGGATGGTGCTATGGAGCCTCTTGAGTTCGCGCTAGTAGTGAGGATGGCAGGAAAGGCGATAGCCGCAGAATAGTGGCTCGAGGAGCAAGCTGTCGATGTTACCAGCTCTGAGTAAAGAGGATAATCTGGAATCCCCAAATAGTGGTCCCAGCACAGTTGGTCCTAGATACGAGGCCAACTGTGTTTCTCTACGCCATAGTGATTAGCTGAGATCCTAGGATCATTTCTTAGGAGTAGGACACATGCTTTTCTTTTTATTGTTTGGTGTTGGTGTTTTGCATTACAAAAGGCATCATTTGGTTTGTACAGGTGCCTTGAGTTTTTTAAACTATTGTAGTCCTACTTTATTTCATTTATCTTATTCATTCGTTGGTTTTTAAAAGAGATCTTGAGTAAAGTGTGAAAGCCTTGTATGCTTCCCTTGATTGATGAGTGTTGTGTGAAAGAAGTTCGTTTTGGTTTGTGATATTATATTCGAAATTTGGGGTTTGGAATTTGGGGACGAATTCCGAATGACAGGAGGAGAGTTGTAAAATCGCAAAACCCATGCCTGTTTTTTTAAAGAGAAAAAACCTTGTTTATGGTCCATTAGGGTAAATACCTAGATTCTCTTTCCCTTTCCCTATAAAAGAGAACCTTCTCTTCTCTTTTTCCTCATTCTGAAACGGAAGCGAAGCTCTGCAGAGAAATCCCGAAAGACGAAAGCCCTAGCCATCGACTCTCTCTTCTTCTCTCGCCGTCGCTCTCTCTCTCTCTTGTCTATCTCCTCGTCGCGATTCTTCTTCCTCCTTCTCTCCTCGACGTCCGCTTCTCTCTCCTCGTCGAGCATCCGTCGCAAGAAGTGGTGGTGGCCGTGAGGTTGCAGATCAGAGTTTTGGATTCTCTCAGATCTATATTCCCGTTCCAGATCTCTAGATCTCAAATCTATTACTAAGGTGAGGTGATTTGAACCCAATTTTCTTCTCATGTTCCTTATACTGGTTGATGTTGGAATTAGGGTTAGGATATTCCTTGTTTGAAAGTTAAGTTTTTAGATCATAATGGGAGTAAGGTTGTTAGATGAATGGATCATGATGCATAAGAAGCTTTACATTGCTTTAAAGGACTGAATGACCTGCCTTGTGTTGATGTGGATGAATGATATTGTATGATTGCATGTGTGATTGGTTGTTATGTGGGTTGTGATGAATGATGATGAAATCTAGGTTGCTACAAAGAATTGCACGCCTAGGTTAATATTGGATATGCTAAATGGTATATATTACAATTGGTTACAACTGATATCATGTATGTATGGTTGTAAAGTGAAGTATGTGTGTGACACCGAGAACGGGTGGCGTCTAATGAATGTGTTAAGGTTTAAGTTAAGGTGAATGAGTATGAGTATGAGTAATGAGGATGAAAATGAGAATGTGAAATGAGAATGAGAAATGTGAATTGGAAATGAGAAACGAGAATGAGTTAATGTGAGTGTTGCGACACCGAAAACGGGTGGCGTCTAGAGTGTAATAAGTACTCGCGGGACAATAGCCTAACAGGAGGTACCCGTGGGAAGTTAAGTGATAAGACTGTGAAAGGACTGTGACTGCGAAATGGCGGGATATAAATAGTGAAAAGGCGCTGTAAGATCGAGTCAATGTCGAGTTGTAGCATAATTATGGCTATTAGGACCGAGGGGCAGACATTGCCGGAAGGGGCCAACAAGGCTGCATATCAGATAGCCATTTAGAAAGTTGGGAGGCCGTGGTCCACGTAAGAGCTTTCGGGATAGGCCGACAAGAGGTTGGACATCCTTGAGCGGGACATAGGTCCTTACGTCTAGAATGATTGGTGTCGAGTCGAGCTTTTTAGTTGAGTTGAGTCGAGTTGAATCTATGTTGTGGCAGTGACTGAGTTCATTGTACTGTGTGATCGCTAGGTTTATAGAAAAGTATGGAAATGATGTTGTGTGTTTTTGTATGATGCATTTGAATGACTGGTTGTAGTGGCTAGACAGCTCTCGTTTTGCATTAAGTAGTATAGAGTTTCATGCTGGGAGACTGGTCTAGAACCGCTTCACTAAGCAACCGATTTACTCATTCCCACATTTTCAATTCTCTATGCGTAGGACTGTAAGTAGAAGTATGTGGATATGGTTGGTTGATATTTGATCGAAGGATAATGCGTCTGATGACTCTTGAGACCAGTAACAGAATACGTTGGGTGGTATAAAATGAGTAGACGCGTGTCCGTAACACCTAGTCGAAACCCCGGTCGGACGGTGGGGGATAGAAACCATATAAACTAACACCAAAATAGAAACGTTCATAACAGAAAAAAACAAAATTTTGATGCACATAAAAACATCTATAAGTGGGAGTTAAAATCATAAATTTAACTTACTTATCATGAGTTAAAACCATATAAACCAACAACAAAATAAAACTTTTAGAATAAAAAATCATATTGGTGCATATGAAAAAAAATCTTTAGGTTGGAGTTGAAATCATAAGTACAATTTAGTAATCTTGTGTTGAAATAACATAACTAACACCACAATAAAAATTTATCTTCAAAAAGTTGAAGATTTGATTATAAATAAAAACTTTTAGAACCAAAAAGTTAAATTTTGATGCATATGAAAACATCTTTAGGTGAGAGTGGAAATCATAAGTTTAATTTAATACTCATGAATTTAAGGTTGAAATCATATAATCAACAACAAAATAAAAACTTTTATCTTCAAAAAAGTTAATTTTTTTACTGTATGAAAATTTTTAATGGAAAAAATCAAAATTTTATGCATACGAAAAAAATAGTTATGACCTGAAAAGATAACTTTAACTTATTATTTATGAGTTGTAGCTTTATAAACGAACAACAAAATAAAGTATTTATCTTAAAAATATTTGAAACTTTGAACATAAAAAAATTCTTTACAAAAGAAAAATCAAATTGATTCATTCAAAAACATGTTCGGTTGGACTTAAAATCATAAGTTTAGTTAAATTGTTGTAACCATATAAACCAATACTAAAAAATATAAACTTTTATCTTACAAAAATGTTGACACTTTGTTTATATATAAAACTTCTACATTAGAAAAATCACAATTTTGATGCAAATGAAACCGTATTCAAGTCCGAGTTGAAATCATAAATTTAGCTTATTAATCATGTGTTGAAATATATAAAATAAAAACTTTTATCTTCAAAAATATAATTTTTTATTAAAAATGAAGCTTTTTCATTGAAAATCAAAACTTTAATGAATAAGAAAACATATTTATATTGAAGTTAAACCATTAGTTTAACTTACTATTCATATAGTGAAACCATATAAACAAAAAAATATAGAAACAGTTATCATCAAAAATTTAAAGTTTTGATTATAAATAAAGCTTCTATCATAGGAAAAAATAAAAATTTTGATGGATATAAAAACATCTTAAGTTAAATTGAAACCATATGTTTAACTTGTTAGTTTTGTATTGAAATCAAGTTAATAACCAAATGATCCTACATTTTCTCTTAAAAACATTATAATTAATAAAACAATTTAGAAATTATTTTACTGAAAACTGAAAATCTGAGTATGATTGAACCTTTTATCAACCATAATTAAACTTTAATGCATATGGACTTTATTAGTAGCCAAAAAGAAAGTAATTGAGGCAAAATGCACTATAAACGTACATTGTGATGGTAAGTTGGTAATAATGTAAGATTATGTACAATGAGATAATTGAATAAACAATTTAATTGTTGTAATAATATTTTTGAGAAATGAAGTTTATATTTTGTCATGGCTATTTAGTTTTCTTCTAGAAAGATGTGAAAAAATATGTACCGCATTTCATGGTCGATCACATTCATAATATCGTTGAATATATATATGTATATTTATTAGAGATGTCAACAAGTATCTTGAAAATAAACACACAATAAAATGATATATGAAATTTTACAACAATTTTTTTCACAACAGAAAAATCAAACTTTGATGTATATGAAAACATTTTAAAGTGAAAACAGAAATCATAAATCTAATTTACTACACATGAGTTGAAACCATCTAATCAACAACAACAAAAGCTTTGATCTTCTATAATGTTGATTTTATTATAAATGAAATTTTGGCAATAAAAAATCAAAATTTTGATGCATATGAATATACTTTTGGCTGAGAATTTAAATTATAAGGTTAACTTACTAACTATGAGTTGATATCATATAAAACGACAAAAACTAACAAAAAATTATCTTCAAAAATGTTGGAGATATTGAGTGAAACTTTTATATTAGAAAAATCAAATTTTTGATGCATATGAAAACATCTTTAGGTGAAATTTGAAATCATAAGTTTAACTTAGTTATGAGTTCAAACCATATATATCAACAACAAAAGAAAAACATTTTATCTTAAGAATATTGAAGGTTTGATTGTAAATGAAACTTTCACAATATTAAAAAATCAAACTGATGCATATGAAAAAATCTTTAGGTTAAGCTTGAAATCATAAATTTAATTTATTATTCATGTGTTGAAAAACAAATAAACAACCACCAAAATAAAAATTGTTATCTTTCAAAATTTGAACTTTGTTTATAAATGAAATTCTTAAGATATAAACATCAAAACAGTGATGCGTATGAAATAATCTTTAAGTTGGAGTTGAAATCAAAAGTTTAACTTATTTATCATGTCTTGAAGATATATGAATTAAAAACAAAGAGACATTTGTATATTTAAAGGTTGAATTTTTGATTATAAATGAATTTTTTATCATTGAAAATTAAAACTTTAATGTGTATTAAAAAAATGTTTTGTTGGAGTTGAAACCATAAGTTTCACTTACTAATTATGTGTTGGAAACTATATAAATTAAAAACAAAATATATATATTTATCATCATATTTTGAAGGTTTTATTATACAAGTGTTTATCATTAACTAAATCAAAAGTTCGGTAGATATGAAAACATCTTTACGTTAACTTTAAACCAGAAGTTTAACCTACTAGTTTTGCATTGATATCATGTTTATAAACATATGATGCCATACATATTTTTTTTAGAAACCATTTAACTAACAACCAAAATATAAGTTATTACAGATTTTACTATAAACTGAAGTTTTGCTATAAACTGAACATTTTACAATTTAATATGAGCGAACATATAATTTTGTTTGGAAAGTTTGAGTTAAATGCTATTTAATTTTATTTGTAATGGTACGACAAAATTTGTAGAATTTTTTTATTTTAAATATATAAAAATTATTGTGAAGTCAACAATTAATCTTATTTTATCTTTAGATAAATGAATGTCGGTTCAACAATTAGCTTCAACAAATTTGAGATTTGACTATGTCAAGTAAAAATTAAATACAATAGCAAAAACGCTTGCTTATATATTATATATTTCATAAAATTGCTTCTGTAATCAAATTATCTTTCAAATACTTTTTAACTGTTCAATATGTAAACTATCACATGTAACAGACTTCCAAGATTGGGGGTAAGTGTAATATTCAAACAAGGAGACAGTTCGCTAATTGCAAATGCTTATACAAACTCGGAAAAAAGATACTTTTCCTAAAAAAATTAACATGTTGAAAGGCATTTCCAAATAGAAAAACTCAACTGTTGTGTTATAAGCAAAACACAAGGATAGTGTCTTTCTTTAATTATCAGTGAACATGACTCGTTGATGGACTACAGGAAGCTAAGTAACTATTTTGATTGAGAAAATCTTACAATAATTCATATATGACATAATCAGTTAGAATACATCAAAGAAACGAGAATACTCTTTTCATTACAAAACACCCTAAAGATCTTATGGGAAACTTAAGTTTCTTATTTTCGATTTTTATTAGTTAGCGAAACGTGTTTGTGAAATTATGTATCTTTTGCAGGTTAACGAATCAATAGTAATTGAAGCTATCAGTAGTGATATTTTAAGAAAACTGCTTTTTAAGCTACAACAAATGATTTATTGAATTTTGTTGGCATTGAGGATCATATCGTTAGTGCATTGTTGCATCTGGAATACTAGGAAGCAAAATGAAAATGATATTTGAAAAACCTAAAACGTAGAGAATATAAATAGACAAAATGTCAGATTTTTTGAACAAATACATTTATTAGAAATCAATTGAACAATCTAAATAGACTTGTTCAATCATGTTTAATTAAGTGTCTTAATAGATTGTGTAGCATGAGTACTGACCAAATTTTAACTACCAAAAAGTTTTATACATAACAACAGTTGTGTTTCTCACAAAAAATCTTACTCACCTAAATTTTTATTCTTTGCTCGAGGTCTCTGATCTCTCTCTAAATACTAAGAATGTTCATATTTAATAGTATAAATCAAATTCGATAATTTTGTTAAATGACCAATTCCTTTTAGTTGTTTGTTATCACATAAATTAACTAATGTTGTGATTGGGTAAGGGCTAGCATAGTAATACTGAGAAATGGACGGAAAAAAGGAGAGAGAAATTTATTAATTTTGAGTGGTGGAAGAGAAATAAAAGCATAAAAGAAGAAAAAAAAAGATTTCCTGAGAAAAGTAGGATTTGATAAATGAGTTTGTAACCTTCTTACTTTATACTTGGTAGTGATCCGCGCCATAGGAAGAGTGAAACAGTTAATTAAATTATTTATTTTATGTTGTACTAAAAGATTTATCGTATAGCTTTTCCAAGAGATGGCCATTCAAATACATGTTCGGATTCAGTTGATCTATACGGACTTCAAATTTTTAAAGTTAGAAATTTAAATCTAACTCAGATTATCTGATTCAGATATATAAAAATTTTCATTTTGAATTTGGTCCAAATTTGATTCGGTTCAGGTTCGAGTTCGGGTAACCATTTTAATTATATATTTTTTTTAACAAAAATCCAAATATACTTAATTCCTCAAAATCTGAAAATAAAAATAATAGAAAATATAAAATTTGAATAATGTAAGACTAAATACTTAAATTTACATACAAATTAATCCAATTTAAATATTTAGATGAGAACATATAGATATTTTGAACATTTTTGTTATTTTTAGATATTTACTTGTGACTATTTTGATAATTTTTAGATATTTTCATATTTTTGAATATCTAACAGATATAAAATTTAAAATAATTAATATATTTAAGTTTATAATTGTGATTTAGATATTTTCGGTATCCAAAATATTTCAGTTTGAATTAGATTTGGGTCTGGTTATCCAAATATTAAAAATTTAGATCTATCTAAGTACTTAACAATTTTAGTTTGTGTTTATTATTACTTTCAAACCAAGTTCAGTTCGGTTCTTCGGATCCATGTATTTTAGCCAAACTTATTTTCTTCTACTAATATATAGCAAAATAAAATAAAGATATTACCAAAAATATGGGCTTATTTTACATAAATGATTATAGACCATACTTTAAGAATATTAATAAAAATGGTTGGACATCATGTTAATATTGTTGGGCATATTGCAAAACTGACATAGTCTATAACCAATAACATGTATTTTTCTATAAATTTTTTTTGGTAAATATAAGAAAAACATGGTATAATCGAGTGAAAGGGGTTAGGGTTGCGTCGATAATAATGTGATCTCTTCATTCGGCACATGAATTTTGTTTTTCAGTAGATTTCGTGAATTTCTTTCCACTTAAAGTTTTTCTGATTTCTAAATTTTTCTACCAATCTGATCAGTTTCTAAATTTTTATATGATACGAAAACTATGTAAAGAAAAAACAATTCTTGAATAACTATGAATGTAAGTTGAAAATGAAGAACCAAAGTATCTTTAATCGAGACGAAACTAGAAAACGTATGCTTTGTAAAGATTGTGCTATTTGCTCAATGGTTGGTGCAGTCTTCTTTCTGTTTAATATGACAGCCCGGTCCAAATACTTCCAGTTCTGTTGTTTGCATATACTAGTATCCATTGTTGATTGACTGACCGAGACCTTTTATTTATTGACATGTTGGTCAGTTTTATCGTCTCAGCCTTAGAGATGGCTTATAATGAAGTCTCAGTTTTGTGTTTCCATTCTCATGTCGTTGTATGCATGTCACTAGAAGAGAAGCACTTATTAGCGGCGGGTAGTTTCAGGATATATTTCACCCTGTCTCTCACAACTATGAATCAACGTGTATACCAGTGGATTTTATAGTAAAATAATTCTCCATTCATATAAAGTTTTCTTTTTCTGCAAGGAAACGATTCTGTTGACCACAACACGTAGCACAATGACGCCTGCTATTAGTAGCCACCAACTAATAAGCTTTGAGAAAAATGTTATTCTGGGAATTTGTTGGGTGAAGTTTAAATTATGTTGTTCAGTTTAGTTTTTTCACCCTTTTTCAGATACAACAACTGCAATACTCCGCCATGGATGTGCTTTTCTGGAGGAGCAAGAGTCTAAACAAGGTACATTTTGTCTTCCTTCTGTGTTTTTTTCTCCTTTCTTAAATTGTTTCTTGGCTTTTTTTTAACTGTCTTCCTTGATCACGTTAAGTAGGATTTTAAGTCCTTAATGGCTCTCAAATAGCTATCTTTTTATTAAGGACTCTTTGCTTCCCAGTCTTATACATCACCTCTCTAACTTTCTTGTTATTTAAGATACTGTAGCTTGAAAACTTCTTGGTTTTTTGTTTGTTTGTTTAAAGTTGCATTCGCAACCCGCAAGCAACGAAGAGAAAGAACGTGAGATTTGAAAAAACGCTGTCGTAGAGAGAGGTGAGAGAGGATTCTCTCAAACTTCTCTTCCCGTAAGGGCATTTTTATTAGAGGTCTCTTAGTAGGGGTTCTTAATTTTTCTAAGAGACGTTTCTTAATTTTTAACTAAGAAAACCTAAGAACCGTCTCTTAAATAAGGGACTTAAGAGCCGTCTCTTAACAAAAAAAAAATTGAAAAAAAACGAAAAAGAGTCAAATTAAGTTAAGAACCACATCTTAATAGACCGTGGATAGACATGGCCTACCACTTCTTACCCTAGCCGCCTCATCTCTTGCTCTTAGATCTGGTGGCCGACGGCTCATCTCTTGTTGTCGGTCGCCACCCCTCCTCAAGCTTTTTGTTCGGCCTCTCCTCCTGATGTATGTTTGGCTCCTCCACCACCTCCTTGCTTCAATTATCTATGGTTTTCTGTTGGATAGCGGCCAGATCCAACGGTTCAAAGTTGTGGCTAAGTGCGTGCTTGGCCTCTCTGGAGTGTTGGCGAAGTGGTGGAAGGTCGATCTTCATCAGGAAGCAACGACACGGAGACGGATATGGGTTTCGATTGGGTTGATTTGGGTCAGATTCGCTTGGAGGTTTCTCGCCGGTTCAGTAGAGCGTCGATGCCTCTGTTTCGCTGGCTGGAGCTCTACCTCCTCCTTCTCTCAGCTCTCCTCTATGTCGGATGCTCTGAAGAACTTCCCCATCTAGATCTCTTGATCTGCGATGCAAAGGCAACTTGAGGCTTTGCTGGGGACTTCTTTATTTTGGTTTCATGCTTCAGCTAGCTTTGTGGTTGTCCGAACCACTTGTTCTCTGGCTGTTCTTCTCCAATGATTCTCACCCTTGTCACAGGTTCCGGTTTCGAGATCAGGTGTAAATCTACTGGAATTCTTAATGGTTGTTGCCATGATTCTAGTTTAGTAAAGCTTACCTCATGGTCTCTGGACTGAGTAGACCTTCTTGTATTGGAAAGTCTTTTTTTTTTTACTTTTTTTGGAGGGCTTTGCAAGATCCTTGCTTTAGATAAGCTGTTTTAGATTCCTTAGGCTTTGAGTTTCAAACTTTGATGTATCCCTGTGTCATTATTCACGTAATGCAAATTCACATATTTATCAAAAAAATAAAAAGAGAAAGAACATAAGAAAAA
>CAJHQP010004103.1:0-59038 GCA_905132765.1 Moricandia arvensis
TTGTGTTGGCTTCCAAATTAACACACTACCACGAGAAGAAGCACTTACCGGTAAGCGCCGAATGTGTTTCTCGTCCGAATGCTTTCAACTCGTAGAAGCTTATTAGCTCTATCGAAAGAGGCAAAAGACTCGTTTTCGTCGCTCCGTAATCTCCAAACTCGATTCCTCTCCACAGATTACTATGACCCACCATTCTCCCCTCTCTCCAAACCTCCAAAACCAAAGAAGAAGACAACGAAAACCCAGCAGAATCAGACGTCGGAGCCGGTGAATAACCCGACGGCGCCGGTGACTTCCAACCTCCCTTTCGATTTCAGGTATTCCTATTCAGAAACCGACCCAGAAATCAAACCAATTGGATTCCGTGAACCCAAACGGTTTTCTCCATTCGGACCGGGTCGATTGGACCGGAACTGGACGGGCACTTGTGCTCCTGCTTCTCAGGAGAGTGATCAGAGGCAATGGGCGGAGGAGAGAGAGAAGATTCTCGGCGAGGCTTTGACGGAGGAGGAAGTGGCTGAACTCGTTGAACGGTATCGTCACAGTGATTGTTCACGTCAGATCAATCTTGGTACGTGTTTCCCTCTTCCCCACATTGCTAAAGCTTTGATCTTTGAACCTAGAGCTTTAAGCTTTGTTCTGTAAAGACTCTGCTTTTACAAACCATTTCAAATTAAGGATCTTTCATGATTCATGAGATAATGCAGCTTGTTTGATCCTACGTTTGTGATAATACATTCATTCTTAAGGTATTGGGATCTTTCATGATCAGATTTTGAGATTGATTACACTCTGTCCTGCTAGGGAACACACCTTCAAGCTGTTGAGTTACTCTAAAAGTTAGACAATCAATGAGTTTAAGGTTCTTGTTGTTGTTGTTGTTGTTGTGATGTTGGGCTTGGTATCACCCTCTTGCTAAACCTTTAAGCTTTCAATGTAGTTTGTTTTTTTTGTAACAACTTAGTGGTTTTATAAATCATTGCAAATTTCTTCTTGCTAAAGTTTTAGACTTTGAATGCAGTTTCTTTCTTCATTGCGAGTTAAGGTCTTGTGATCTTTCATGATCATTCTGTAGATTTGTCTGATTAATACTCCCTTCTTAAGTTCTTGAGATCTCTCATATGATCAAATGATATTGATTACACTCTGACCCGCTAGGGAACACACCCTCAAGCTATTGGATTCTTCTAAAAGTTTGACAGTCAATGAGTTAAGATTCTTGTTGTTGTTGTTGTTGTTACTAGGGAAAGGCGGAGTTACTCACAATATGATAGATGACATTCATAACCATTGGAAGAAAGCGAGGCAGTGAGGATTAAATGCTTGGGAGTACCTACTCTTGACATGGACAACATATGTCATCACCTCGAGGTTCTGTTATTGAATTATCAAGAATAAGGCTCTATCATTCCTTCTTCTTTCTATTAAATCTTAGTAGTTGACTAGTTGTTGTGTGCTAGACAGGAAAAATCTGGTGGAAAGATTGTGTACAGGCACATAAACATAATAGTTTTGTACCGGGGAAGGAACTATGATCCGAAGAATCGTCCCATCATACCACTCATGTTATGGAAGCCTTATCCACCAATTTATCCAAGGCTTGTAAAGAATGTTGCAGATGGCTTAACGTTTGAAGAGACCAAAGAGATGAGAAACCGTGGGCTTCATACTCCTTCTCTAATGAAACTTAGTAAGTAGATCATGTTTTACGTCAGACTCATTTTTTTTCCGGATGCTCTTCATTTTTCATTGACCTTATATGTATTGATTTCAGCTAGGAACGGTGTCTATGTTAATGTAGTGGGAAGAGTGAGGGAGGAGTTTCAAACAGAAGAGGTTGTGAGGCTAGATTGCACTCATGTTGGGATGAGTGATTGCAAACGGATCGGTGTGAAGCTAAAGGTATAAACTCTAAATGGGATTTTGCTTGTCTTGTCTGTGAGATTCTTTTTGTAGGATTGGTTTTGATGATGTGAACAAAATTGCAGGATTTGGTGCCATGTGTTCCTATTTGTTTAAAGATGAGCAGATCATACTCTGGAGAGGGAAGAAGAATTGGGATGAAGATGTTGTAACTCTGTGAAAAAAATTGATCCTGAATCTATAATAATGGGACCTGGACAAATCCAACTGTGAAAATTTGATCCTGAAACAGTGATCATGTGATCTGATTATATATATTCTTGTAACAACAGTTTTGTTTCTTTAACTTATATTGATTAGAGGATAAGCACAGCACCGGAAGTTTTTGTATTCATATATGTTTTAGCTAGTACTGTGCTTCTTACGGTTTAGTGAAGGCTTGGTCCTGTAATTTGGGTCCCAGGCTCAGTCAGTACTGTTCGACCAGGCCAACAAGAAGCCTCTAATAATTCAACAAAGTATACTTTTATGTTAAGCAATCGTGTGCGTTGAGTATGTTGGTGACATGATGAGCATGATCATTGATTGCCCTTTGTTAATGTGGATGCATTTTTTTTTTCTTTTCTGATCTTTCTGTCTGCCTAAAGCTTGTTCTTTCAGTTGGTGATCAGAGAATTAGGAGAATCTGTCGGATTTTTTTTTTATCCCTTGCCTTTCTGCACACTTAGAAATGAGTTTTGATATAAAAAAGCATCCCAAAAACTTATAAAATAAACTCATGTTGTCTTGAAAAAAGAGAACAAGTGTCTCTCTCTTTGAGGGGAGCCTGGAACTTGAATCTGCTGAAAATGCATCTCCTGAAGTGTTGCAAGCATTGTCATGTTGTTCTTCAGTTTAGTTTCCTTGTAGTTTTTTCTTTCACCTTGCTTCTTAGTGGTCTTATGCAATATAATAGAGACAGCTTTACCCCTTCAACTTTTGTTAATACATATTTCATGCACATGAACGATCCGTATCTCTTTGACAGTTTTTATATGGTCCATTGCGTATTCCATTCCATAAGCATCCACTGAATGTTGAATTATTGACGATACATATGATGCCACGTGTGATGCAGTATGCATATACTGCCTAACGTGAAACTATTTCTGTTGGTAATTTATAATAATAAGACATTTGTCTATGAGTAGGTAGCCACGTTTTTTTCGATTTAACTATATTTTCTTTTTTGCTGCACCTCCTCAACCTCCTAAGGGCTCAGTAAAACATTGGGTGTTTTCGTCACGTTCTCCAATAAAATCACTTTGGAGTTTAAAATGGCTTTGTATATATTGTGCTACTTGACCATGAGTTTTGAATCATTAAGCAAATTCATATTGTTATGTAATAAAATATAAAACAAGATATTTTTCAAGTCGAATGATCGTTCGATTGGTTATATATATTTAAGAAAACTCATTGGCTCGTTCGCTCCAGAGTAGCACCATCGTTTTAGCTTTAAGGGAAAACCAAAGGTTAAGCATAAACTGGTAAGTTACTTTCATTATCCTCTGCATGGTCTGCTTTTAAGTGATAGTTGGAGCATTTGTGTTCCATGCGTTTTAAATTTTTCTTTGCGTGCTTTCCACGGAAACGTTGTAGGTTAACCACAGTGAACAAACACTGAGTTCTAAGTAAAGCTTCACCGTCATCTTCTTCAGAACTTGCTGTGAGTGATGGCGGCTTCATTCCACTTGTGCGGAGTTAGAACTTCAGGACTTGCCTTCAACTCACAAAAAATTGAGTTTGGCTCAAAGGGTCTGACATTCTCTACTCGGGTGTTCACTAGAGACATCAATCACTCTTATAGGAAGAACAGAGCTGTAAGAGTTACCTGTGAAGCTGGAAGAGCAGAGTTGCTTGAGAGAAAAGACACCGACACTTTCAAACTAAACAGAACTGAGATTAAGTTGACATGTGTAATGAAATTCGGTGGCTCATCAGTGGCATCAGCAGAAAGGATGAAAGAAATTGCTAATCTCATACTCAGCTTCCCAGATGAGAAGCCTGTTGTTGTCCTTTCAGCAATGGGAAAGACCACCAATAAGCTTTTAATGGTAAATTAAGAAAATAAATAACTGACACATGCTTCCTTGTCTTTTTCTGTAATAAAACTTTGCATTGTTGCTTTCATTAGGCTGGTGAGAAGGCTGTTTGCTGCGGCGTCACCAACATAGACACTATTGAAGAGCTAAGCTATATAAAGGAACTGCATATAAGGTTGTAGCCTCTTTAGTTCTTTTTTTTCTTCTTATAAATACTTGCTTTGTTCTCATGTGTAATCTTAAATCTCTTACGTCCAGGACTGCTCATGAGCTTGGAGTGGGAACAGCAGTTATTGCAAGTTAGTGTCATAGAGTTGTCTTTTCTGTAAAAAGTTTCTTAACATATATATATTTGAGTATCTGAATCTTGATGTCGTTTAATCTGTCTGTAGAGCATCTAGAAGGACTGGAGCAGCTGCTCAACGGCATTGCAATGATGAAAGAGTTAACATTACGCACAAGAGACTACTTGGTTTCATTTGGAGAGTGCATGTCCACAAGGCTATTTGCTGCGTACCTGAACAAGATTGGCCACAAAGCACGCCAGGTTAGTCACCTTGATTGATTCTTAACTGTTGCTTCAAGATTTGTTGTTTCATGACTGACTTTGATGAGTTTTTTTTTTTTTGATCTTTGGCAGTATGACGCATTTGAGATTGGTATTATAACCACAGATAACTTCACTAATGCTGATATTCTTGAAGCAACATACCCAGCAGTTTCTAAAAGGTTACTTGGTGACTGGACCAAGGATCATGCAGTCCCTGTTGTCACAGGCTTTCTTGGGAAGGTTTGAATACAAATTCATGAGTCCTCTTGGTCCTTTTTGTGACATTGTTTATAAAAGAAGGACAAAATATTTTACTCTGTAGGGATGGAGATCTTGTGCTGTTACTACATTGGGTAGAGGAGGTAGTGATTTGACTGCAACAACTATTGGGAAAGCTTTAGGTTTGAGGGAGGTCCAGGTATAGCTTGATGGGTTGGTTTTATACCAAGATTTGAGTTGTTTTTGAAAATGAGATTTTGTTAAACCTTAATTGTGGTGACAGGTTTGGAAAGATGTGGATGGAGTTTTGACTTGTGATCCAAACATATACCGCAGAGCCCAACCCGTTCCAAACTTGACATTTGATGAGGCAGCTCAACTTGCTTACTTTGGTGCACAGGTGTTGCATCCACTTTCCATGCGACCAGCTAGTGAAGGGAACATTCCAGTAAGGGTTAAGAACTCTTACAACCCCACTGCTCCAGGAACTCTCATCACTAGGTCAAGAGACATGAGCAAGGTTCGTTTAAACATCAATTGCATGAGTATCTTATTTATTATCATAGCCATGCATCATGACCACCTCTTCCTCATCCTTAGGCTGTACTGACCAGCATCGTTCTGAAACGTAATGTGACCATGTTGGACATCACTAGCAACCGTATGCTCGGTCAATATGGTTTCCTTTCCAAGGTAATGATAATAGCAATGTTTTCACTTTCCCTACCTTGCAGCACACGTTTTAAAAACTCTTCTCTTTTTTTTTCTTATAAGGTGCTCTCCACATTTGAAAAGATGGGCATATCTGTGGATGTTGTTGCAACCAGTGAAGTAAGCGTTTCCTTGACATTGGATCCTTCAAAGTTCTGCAGCAAAGAGTTAATTCAACAGGCAAGATATTATTGGTTTAGAAGCACTTCCTTTGTCTTGAAGCATAGAAAATATCAAATGAAGAGGACTTATCTTGTATTTTGTGTAATTATTGGTGATGTGACAGGAGCTTGATCAAGTGGTTGAGAAACTGGAGAAGATTGCTACTGTTAATCTGCTTCAACACAGATCCATTATCTCTCTCATTGGAAATTTTCAGAGATCATCATCCTTCATACTGGAGAAGGTTTGTTATCTCTCTCTTGTATGGCTTTTGGTTTTTTTTATCAGTTACTTTGGTAATAGTGACTAAATGAAAAACAAACAGGGCTTCAGAGTTCTTAGAACCAATGGAATCAATGTCCAGATGATCTCTCAGGGTGCATCTAAGGTCAAATTCTCTTTCAACTTTATCTTCACTGCATATTGGCTTATAATTCTATTAGAGACAATAACAATAAGGTTGCTTTATGGGGGTGAAGTGCACACTTGTCTGACTTTTCTTTAATGTGTTTGTTTTGGTATGAGATCAGGTAAACATCTCGCTGATAGTGAATGATGATGAGGCAGAGCATTGTGTGAAGGCTCTCCATTCAGCTTTCTTCGAGACAGGCACCTCCAAAGCTGTGCCCCAGATAGGGCGTCTAGCTACTACACATCTGCCTTCTCGTGAAAACCTCTTGGTGCAACCTGACCTGCGAGATCTACAAGTAGTTTGAAGAAGATATGAAAACAGGTTTCAGGAAACAAAGATCCCATAATCGTCTTGTGTAATATATTATGTAATTTGATGGGACTTGTGTAATTAAATGAATAAGGGTTTCCTATTTGAATATGTTCTTTCGTTGCATTCTTGTGTGTGGAATCTTTATGATCCTTGAATCGGAATTGCTTTCGAGCAGATCAGGTTGCAAGTACTTTGTAATCAAACCTACACAAGATAATGATATTACATATTTAGCACAAAAAAATGTATAAGGCAAAAAATCTTGTAACAATTCAAATGTGTTCCACCAAAGCAAACACTAGCAGTAAAAAAATTGCTAAAGAGACTTCATACTTTATAATTAGCTCACCACTTAACAACATATTGACTATTAGTTGTTGTATGCAAGTAAAGTAAATAATTAATAATTCATGATGAAGAAACTTATATTGAATTCAAAGATTGTATAAGATCAAATATAAAGAATGACTCGTTTTATTAACTTAAGAAAATAATTTTAAACTTAAACACTCAAACAATTTCTAAAACTCATAAATTATGTTACAACTTAACATCTCCTTATATAGGGATATAAAACTCTTAAACTCATTAGGTAAATAATATTTAGATAACTCCTAAATATTTTAAACTTTCCTTTTTTCATAAACCATATCTTGGTAGGATTAAACTAACTTGCAACTCAAGTTATCTTCAATTTTAATCCAGCATTCTCCCATTTAAGTTTGAGTTCTTTTGTGCCAGATCTTGTATTTCAATGAAGTCTTTCATTTCTTTGAACTTGATTCTTCTAGAGCTTTCATTAAGATGCCTGCCTTTTGTTCATCGCGGGAAACATGTTGTACCTCTACTTGCCCGTTCTCTACGCACTCTCTTATAAAATGGTATCTCGTGTGTATATGCTTACTTCTTCCGTGAAAAACTTGATTTATAGTCAAGGCTATTGCGGATTGATTATCAATTCAAATTATGAACTTTTCACACGGTTGCCCAATAACTTCGCTTGGTAGCTTTTGAAGCCAGATTGCTTGTCTCGCAGCTTATGTCCCAACCATAAACTCAGCCTCACACGATGACAATGCAATAGTGTCTTGCTTTTGTGAATACCACGTAATCCGGCTTTCACCAAGATAGAATATGTGACCAGTCGTGCTTTTACCATCGTCTGGATCAACAATATGACTACTTTCACTAGCTGATAAACTTAGTATCTTCGATGCTGACTGCTCAAATAATCAAATAATAGTACTGCCTTGCATGTATCTGAGACATTTTTTCAATGCAACTCCATGTGATGCTCTTGGACTATGCATGTACCGGCTTAGCACTCCCACGCAGTATGATAAGTCGGGTCTTGTGTGGAGTAACTATCATAGGCACCCAATATTCTTTATGAATCCTCTAGCATTGATTTCTTTCTCATCTTCTGACTTCGATAGCTTTAACCCGAGCTCCATATGTGTATGAACCGGATTACACTTAGCCATCCTAGGTTCATCTAGTGTCTTTGATGCATTTGATTCAAAGTTATTCCACTCTCATGTTGACATACCTCTATGCCAAGATAGTATGTTAGCTTAACAAGATCACTCATCTCAGACTTACTTGCCATCCTCTCTTCAGACTCGTCGATGAGTCTTTTGCATGTTCTAGTTACAAACAAGTCGCACACGTATACTGCTACCGCGAGAAGGTTGCCGTTCACCATCTTGCAACAGACTGATGGTTGTTTAGAGAACTTTCGAAATTGAATTTCCACAAGAATTTGATTAAGTTTGTTGTTCCATGTCCTCAATGCTTGTCTCAAACCATACAATGCATTATTAAGTTTGTAAACCCCTTCTTTTCGAAGTCTTCTGGTTGAGATACATAAATGATAGTTCTCCATGGAGGAAAGATGTTTTGACATCTAGATGGTGTATTTCCCATCCATTCGTGGCATCAAGGTTGATGAGAAGTTGTATTGTTTCAGTCCGAGCAACTGGAGCGAATACCTCGTCAAAATCAATTCCATATTTGCTCGTTGGATTCTTTGAATTCGTTTGCTTCCCCAAAGTTTCTTTGCTCGTTGTTTAGGTATAATAGTAGTTCTTCCCCTAGTTCTTCGGCTATCATGACATAATCCTCAAGATACTTAGGCTTCGTGATTTGTCTTTTTGATCTTCTCAAAGCTCGTGGCTGAGATTCCATATCTTCTATTTCACTCTCGTCTTGTCTTTGTACTGAGTCGTCTTGGTTTTCAGTATCATGTATAGCTTATATTTGTTCAGTGTCGATGACTGGTCTATATTGATAGTTGAATACTCACTTTCTACGTTCTCTCTTATGTTTTAGCTATGCTTGTCTCAGGAATGTGTTCTTCTCTCATACAAATCTTCAATCTGTCAATTTTTGGGTAATTATATACATAATTTGACTAAAAAAATTGTTCTGAATTTTGTACAAAAAGAGACTAAAGCTTATTGATAGAACTTTTCTCAATAAGGGTATCGTAATTAATTTAATTTTGTATCGACTGTACACTATACTGCACAAAATTTATTCCCCAAGTTATGACTATCGCTATTTTGTATAGAAAAAGGAGAGTTATTTCATAACTAATCGATCCAAAAGAGTTTGGAAAATATAAACCTCCTTACCCTACCAGAATTTAGTAAAAGAGCACTATATATACACATATCTTAAACACTTACAGAGACTAAAGTACATATCATAAGTCACACGAGACGAGAGATCTGATCATGTTGAGGTTAGGGATTTTTCGTAGCAAGGACAAGGAGACAAGCTTCGAGCTACCAGAGCATGTTACGGTCTATGAAGAAAACCATGATTGTTTCCTCGAGTCAGTAACTACCAGAGAACGCATTAATCTCAAAGTCTTTCCGGCCAAATCATCGTATTCCTTGTCGGTAACCTATCAGAAAAATCATTTTACTTATAAAGGAGATCTCACTGGACACATATATTCTTTGCCACAACTTCTTAACTCGGATCCTAAGGTTCAAGTGCTCCGCCGAGAAATCGCAAAACAGTTTCTTGTCAACAAAGAAATCTTCCGTGATCACATCATGATGGTCTTGTCGGAGAGTTGTCTCTTAAGTTCCACTCAGGAGCACCTTGCAACTTATATAACCAAACTAAAAGCCCTTTTAACGAGGGATTATCGAAGAGGTTTTATCATTGAAGTCGAGATCAAAGTTAAAGAGGATCATATAGTGCACATTGGATGTGGCTGCGGGGGAAGAGAAGCTTGTGCAAGGTGTAAGTGCAAAGATGACACCACACTATGGAGAATGGTGATATTCTTGTCAAGAGGAGAATGCATATCTCATGGGGGAGAAAAGCATAGTGTGGTGCACATCTCATGGGGGAGAAAAGCATAGTGTGGTGCACATCTCATGACAGCCCCTTCTGTTGTACTTCCTTAGTACTCTCAGAACCTCGATATCCCAGTCCTCATTTCACCTTGGCTGGTTGACCCATTGATAGGATTTGATCCAAGTTCTTGGATCCACTGTTGAGCATCCTGATCTGCTTGTGATTCTCAGCCAAATCACGTTCCAGCATCCTTGCTCTTTCTTTTACAGCCGCAAGTTCTTCAACAAGTTCTTCAACCAACTTGCTTTGCTTCTGAGCCACATCCTCCAATCTCAAATTCTGATCCTTGACCCTCAACCACTTTTTGAGCAGCACGTGATACTCCTCATCATCTGTACTGCAATCTGAATCAGAGGATTCACTAGATCCCTCCTTACGTGCACCAAATGCAACCATATTCTTCAACACCTTTTCATCTTCTTCAGACTCTGAATCATCAGACGACTGTACTCCTTTTCCCTTATTTAAGTTTGGACATTCGCGCCTTGTGTGTCCAACACCTCTGCACTCAGAACACATAAGTTCCTTTCGTTGTGCCATAGGACAGTCAGCCCTCACATGACCAAATCCTTCACACTCGTAGCACTTGATAGCTTCTCTTCTTCTACCATTGCCACGATCACTTCCTTGACTACCATACTGATTTCTCCCACCAGAGTGATTCATCCTATCAAAATACCTGACAATCATACCAATATCATCTTCAATTTTTTGAAGTCTATCAACATCTTTGCCAGCTACAAGCGCTATGCTCTTTGAGGTACCACCTGACGTAGAGACCGTGCTACTTTCTGTCTCCATCTCTTTTGCCTTCAGCATACCCACAAGCTTATCAAACTTGAGCTCATCCGTGTTTGTAGTCATATTCAAGACCGCCTTATGAGCTCCAAACTTCGCTGGAAGACAGCGTAGCAACTTCTTTACCAGCTTCTTCTCCTTGTACTTCTTTCCAAGTACAAATGCTTCATGCGCCATAGCACTAAGTTTGGCACTGAAGCTCGCCACAGAATCATTATCAGACCACCTGAGATTCTCAAACTGCGACCAAAGATGATCCAGACGTGTCCTCTTGACACTATCATCTCCTTCAAACGAATTCAGAAGGATCTCCCACGCCCCTTTAGCTGAAGTACTCCCCTGAATCAGCTGGAACTGCTCTGCTTCAACAGCTCCAAAGATCACCGACAACGCCTTTGCATTAAACTTTGATGCATTGCGCTCTGCCTCTGTCCAGTCTTCTTTTGGCTTGGGCTTCTTCCCATCATCCGTGACTATGGTAGGCTCCTCCCACCCAGTCTCCACAGCAGTCCACGCATCTTCATTGATTCCTCGAATCAACTGCTTCATGCGAGCCTTCCAATGACCATACTGGTCCGCATTCAACATGATCATCTTCTGCATAGAAACAACCGTGTCCATCTTCACCTTCAGGATTACACCGATAACTTAGGTGCCCCGCTCTGATACCAATTGTAAGTGCAAAGATGACACCACAATTAAGTAATGCAGAAAGTAAACCAGAGACAAAACAATACAAGCAACCACTATGCTTTATTAGAATCTCCTTTTAAACAATCTTTACAAGACTTGCTTAATCAGCCTTACACAGTCTGTTAACACCCTAACAACTGGTAATGAAAGATTCCTAAACTACGCGCTTGTATCTCTCCTCCGTCACGTACTTCGGCAACTTCTTCAGCACGACTAAGAACACACCAAGAGCTTCTCTCTCTCTATAAAATCAGTCTATGTGTCTCTGTCTAATTACAGACGACCCCATAACTATTTTATAGTTATTCTCCAAGTTCCCGAAACCCTAGTCTCCAAGGAACCACAATATGGACATCTTCCATATCAATAAGTGCAACTTTCCTTTTCTTGGAATGCACTTATTCCTCTTCTTTTAAGTCATAAACTTGCTCCACAAGTTTATTCCTCTTGCCTTTTCTCTAAGATACCCACTTGCTCTCCAAGTCTACACGACTCCAGCTCAGCATCTTGACTCCACATGGTCTTCACCACTCAACACGTCGTCTACGTCAGCATCTACGTCATCGACTACTTCAGGGCAGACATCTTGCATCTTCAGAAGGTAGGTGAACTCGGATATACACGTGGCGAAACAGGTGACCGGAAAAGATTGTGCGATATGCTTGACAGATTTATCGGGTGGGGTGTATCGCATTGAGTTACGGTGTTCCCATGTTTTTCCACACAGAATGTGTGGCGAAGTGGCTTGAGACACATACATCTTGCCCTATTTGTCGTGCCGAAGCTGTTGGCGAAATAGCATTATTCTATTAGCCTTGTAAACCTGTTATGCTTTAAATTTGTAAGCAATTTATAAGCATATTCCATAATTACTAAATTATCTAAGGAATCAAGTAGCTCTAATCAAATACCCCGTTCGTCGTTATAAGTTGTGGATTCTTTTAAGATATTTTCTAGCTGATTCCGTGCAAATTCCTCCAGATAATTAATAGTTGTTATTACGTTGTGTTCGTTTTTTTTTCAATAGGCAGGAAAGCGTACAATGAATTGATGAACATCCATCAAAAACAAGATCGTCATATAGTGACACGGTGTATAGTAAATCGTACCTTTTCATGTTATACCGTGTTTTATGCGAATTTATATAATTTGAGCACCTAATACCTTCTACATACATATTATACAGAAAATGCTTTGACGGTTTTTAAATATTAGTATTCAAAAATAAAAATATTAATATTATTACATATCATATTAATATTATTATATTTTTTTAGTTGTTACGTATTTTATGTATTTATATGATTATAGCCATTAGTTGTTTACAAAATAATTTTGAAGTTTACAAATTTATCATCTTTATATATTTAATCATATTTTTGTTTTTATAATGCTATTTATATATGTTAAACTATAATTTTTTACATACAAATAATATTTAAAATATATTTTATGTTCAATTTCATAGAATTAATGTGTATATCTTAATTTATTTTTATACTTTATGTAAAAATATATATTCATCTAAGTGTCATTTAGACATTCTTATAGACGGTTTTACGCGCTAAATATTCATTTTCCACGTAACGGGTGTTTACTGCACTTTAGAACGCTGTGATCTATTATTATAAGAATTCTGAATTTTTGTTTGTTTATTTCTAACTATGTTGAATTCTATTTCTGAGTACAATGTTATATTATCCTTTTCAAGTTTTCTAAAAAAAAGATTTCTTTTGTAAAAGTTTTTTTTAATGACAAATCATAGGAGTATTTAATTTGTTAAGAAAAAAACAGTATCAACCATTGGGATTCGATTCTTATAATTGAGCTACAGATTAGTTTGACATTTATATACTGTTGAATTGTTTGTTTATAATAACTTACAAATCTTTACATGATATTGATTAAAAATATATGTACGTATTGTTACAAAATAGTTGTTAAAAATATAAGTACATAGTGCTATTTTGTCAAAAAATACAGAATGCATTTATGTTCATACTCCCTTTGTTCATATTAAGTGTCACTTTAACTTTATGCACACGGATTAAGAAAATAATTAATTTTGCATATTTTATAAAAAACACAATTACCTATACACTTAACCATATTTCTATCAATAGAAAAATGAATTGCACTATAAGACTAATAAATTTTGCATCGAAAGTCGAAAACGACACTTATGTTGTAACAAAAAAAAATCTCTACAACGACACTTAATATGAAACGGAGGGAGTATTATTTATATGTAAACTAAATTATTCTCGCATATATGATATATCCGAGATTTATATTCAACTTTATTATCTTATAACATGTGAAAAGAAACTAGGAAATAAAAATAGAAAATAAATTTAGTTCATTTATAAATATAAATAAATTAAATTAAGAATTTCAATATGTCACTTACCAATAAAATATTTAAAAATAATTATTATTTATTTATTTATTTTTATTTTATCTTATTTAGTTTTCAGTTAGATTCATTCACATGATTAAAAATATTTAACTTTTATATTTCAATGTTTTATTATTTATTTTGAAAATATTATAAGTTGTTTTTATTTTTACAGTTTAATACATTCTCACTCACTTTTCTAAATTCAATTAAAATGGTTTAAAATTTTTTTTCTAATTCTATTAATATATCAAACTGAGAGGAAATTATATGTAATTTGATTAACATATAAAGTACATATCGTGATTACATTAACTAGATTCTTTATCCGCGCTACGCGCGGATTAGCATTATAAAATAGTTTTCATTATTTTATAAATTTTACATAATTTACATAGTTTATAACCAATAAACCAAAAATATCTAAAATTGTGGATAAATCGATTTTTGGTAGATTTGACATTGGTTTTCTATGTACATGTAGCGTCTTCTTTCTTTGTGAATAGGTCAATGTCTTGTAATGCCATCTGTGAGGGTGAAGTGAAATATTGTTCGTGGCGTTAAGGAGAGTAATAAATTCCATGCATTATGAAATATACAATTACATATTTTTAGATGCATAATTTATACAAATCGACAATACATTGAACAAACTAACAATAATTACATATTTGATTCTTTGCTATGTGTTGCAGTCTTTCTGATTTTTTACAAACTATTCTTCTAAGTTCCAACTGCCAGTTTCTGATTTTGATAAAGCTACATGAGTACGCAGACGCTACATGAGTATATCGACGACACAAAGGAATAAATTAACATCTATGTAGCCAAAAACTAATCCTATAATCTTATTATCTTCAAATCTGTATTTTCATAAAATCCTAATATAAAACCTATGACAAATGATGTCTGTTTCCACAGTTACTGGATAATTCATTTACACACAACTCAATCTAACATCCTAAAAGAAGATTTTTTTTCTCATCCATTTTCATATCTTTAACCAGTATTTGTTAAAATCAATAATATTGTACAGTAGAGAACTGTGATTAAAGAGAAGCTTATTTCATAAGCTACAGATTTTAAGTAACATACCAGTTTATTGTTTTTAACAGCTTTTGGTGTGATAGGTCTTTGACTATTATATGGAAAAAGAAACCCTGCATCTCGAGATATTATTCTTTTCCCCCATATCTATGCTTTCTTGCTTTTCAGATTGGGATGATGAAGCAGAAAGATGAGTTTGATATATGAGTTACACACATCCAGAGGACGAAATCAAAATGAATAAAAAAGAAACTAAACTTACATTTCCATTACTTGGATCTGACAATTTTATGTCTAAAGTAATGTTTCTTCTTAGCAGAACGATTTCCTCGTCTCAAAGTTCATTAACATCAAACCAGTCCAGACTTTGGATCTTTCACTACCCGACCCAAATAACCCATTGGTGGACCGGACCCGTTTCCATCATTTCCTTTCATCCTCCATCTACTATCATCATCATTTTCATACTCATCGTCCCATGCTCCATCTAATTTTTGTACTTGCTGTTCACGAGACTCCAATCCTTGAAAATGTGCCAATAAATATTGAACACTATTGCAATGCTCGAAGTAGTTACAGCCGCCGTAACCATAAGCCAATAAGTCCTTTCCTTCAAAGTTTGTTCTAGCTGCAACTGATAATATGGTGGAGAGATACTTCAGTTCATATGGCCGATCATTTTTATAATTCTCTTCAACCAACGTCCATATACACTGCAAAAAAAAAAAAAGTGAAAAATTTTGAAAGGATGCAAATATTGCTTATTTCATTTAAAATATGAATTTAGTATAGTACCTGAGCCACTTGGAACAATTAAGGAATGATGGCAACAACAATGTAGAGAGTTCTTTGTAAATGTTCTGATTGTTTGCACATTCGAAACCAAAGCAGCGTTAGGAATTTCTGAGGAGTAAACACAAACAAACTAAGTAGCAAAAACTAAATTTACATAACACACAAACAATGATCATGATTATAAATATTAAGTTACCTTGCAAATTCGGGTTGCCTCCGTAGATAGTAATGAGGGGGGTTGCAATCTCAGGGATGTTGTCTACTTGTTAGTTCAGATGTTGCTATTGGATCAAAGTCCATGAAAACTTCTCTGTTCAAACAAACCAAAAGCACTTGAGATTCAAAGGTCGTAAAAAGAAGATGTTAGCTTAAGACTTTGACTCTAGTTACCTTAATAATTGTCTTTGGGAAATAATTTCATTATGCAAGGGGCCCAGACTGCTAATAACTCGAAACTGAATTTAAGAAATAAGAGTGTTTATAATTCACAAAGAGCATCTTTCAGTAGGCTAAGCAAAAGAGAGTTCACCATGTACTTGTCATCATGGAAGGGAGCTCCACACTATTAATCGTGGAAAGCAATGTAAGATTGGTCTTTAACATGATTTTTTTTTAAAAACAAATCAAAGGTCAAGTCATAGCAGAGGCAAATATTTAAGCCGAGATGAAGTTAAGCCTCCAATATAAAGAAATGACAAATAAACTAATCTCTATGTTTCAAGTTGATGTGTTCGTTGCCTAATAGAGATTTCCAATTCAAAAAGATCCTACAAAAACTGGAAATGATCAATAAGGGAGATTAAGAAAACGATTATTACCAGATTTGGGACCATCTTTTCATCTTTCTCCTCTGCCATATCCCTTCTCAGTGAAGATGAATAGTTTAACAGGGTACGATGCAAAGCCCTCTTCCGGTTCGAAGAAGACACCATTCTCAATAAGAAGACGATGTCTCAGATTAATACCATGAGATACCATTCAGATTTGATGGGTTTAGAGGCAAGAATTGCTGCATCTTTTCTTAAAAGAACGTCGTAAAAGTGAGGTCTTGAGATTTATCAGCCGTTGGCTTTTCAGAGATGCAGATGAGGACGTGTAATGTAACGACGAAGAGACAATCAAAAGAATTTAAATTGGGAAGTGAGATAAGATCTTTGATCGTCTTTGCTATAACCTTCGACGAAAGAAGTTTATATAAGAGAGTAGACAAAAGGGAGATGGAAGGAGTAAAGACTAAATAGAGTGAATCACAATAACTCCACAGAAACGACAATATACTGAAACCGGCAAAGATGATGGTGAAGTGGAAGAGTCGCACATTTCGATTTTTGATGACCATCCTATTTGGAATGAGAGTTGACCTGATTTTAAATGGGCCACGACAAAAATTTATCAGCCCATAAAACTGGTCTGCTATTTTTCTGTGTCGAGTAACGTATGACGGGGCCATTTTGACAATCATGATTGGACGATTTTTTAAAACGACGTGGCATGTCTCTCCACTCAAGGAATTCCCCTTTTAATATTAGTAGATTACTACTAACTTAAAAACATACATTTGTACATTAGGATAGATGTGTAAATAGTATAAAATTCATTTATAGTTATAATGAAAATCAAAGTGTAATTAATGAAATAAGCAAGAAATAAATCATAACGTGATGGTCTAGTGGTAGACAGATTATGGGTTGCTAAGCAATCCGGATTCAAAGGTACCCCACTACACTTTATTTTGTGGTTACACGAATGTTAATTTATTTTATGATCCATTGAAATATTCGGAGTGAAAATCCATCTATAAACCATATTACCTATTTTAGGATTAGCCTGGGCCTATCCATAAGTCTAAAATATCACCAAACTTTATAAGAAAATAATGAAGAAATAATATGTATAGTTCATATATAATGATGAGTTTGCAAGTGTGGCTTAAATTTAGATTAAAATTGAAAGGGTGACAACTAAAACCAAAAAAAAACAAAAATAAGGAATCGTATTTGTGAAAAAAGGAAAATCTTAATTATAGTAAAAAAAAAATTACCTTGTAGTATAGAGAAAATATAAACTTCATATTTCTATATGAGTTAACGTTTATCTTTCTATATGCGTCCCTTATATATTAAAATGGGAACATTTTTAATGAATAACTTTAAAAATGTAAACTATTTACAAAAATATCATTATGTTGATGTGTCAACATAAAAAAAGCTTTTTCACACTTTTTTAAAATAAATTTCCTCTTACGATACGCTGGACCGCATTAATCTAAAATCAATTATATTAATCAACAATATCATATAATATAATTTAATTCCTAAAGATTTTATATAACTTAAGTAATTAAATATTTCGTTGATTATACATGTATTAGATTATTATGTTTGTAAATTAATGTTTTAGTATATAGTTTTGCTCTTCATAGCCCAGGAGTTTCCAGAGTGAAATATTTGACAACAATTATTATCTCTCATATATTAATCTGAAGCATTACAACATGTTTTGGTAGTCATATGTTATCACTACAATGATTCTTAGAATTCTTAAAAATATAGGTTAGTCCATCTAAACATATATCATACATTTTATTAAAATAACTATCTAACTAAGTATTAGTGTATAAAAAAATATTATTCATTCTTTCCTTAGAAAAAACTACGGAATTTCCTTATGTGGTTAACAAATATATGAAGATTAATGATTTTGAATAATAAAGATTTGATAACCATTTTGTATCCTCCATCATTTTATTTAATTTTATATTCTTAAAACAAATTAAACAGTCACATTAAGCATATAATAAAAAATTAAAATTTTTCTTATATGCTATAATTTTTTAAGCGATTATAAATTACTAAGACTCTAAAACTTCCACATTGAAATTTGTTTATCAATGGTTTAACTTTTTTGTTATAATAAAATACAAATAATCATAAAATCATATAATATGAAGTCTCATTTAAAATATATTAAGATTAAATTATATATATTCAGATTAAATTTTTCATATATATATATATCAATATAATTTAAATTAAAATATATATCATTATAAAATACATAAACATGTTAATTCCAAAATTTGCATTGAATAGGAACCTCGACAAATAAATATTCATATTAATAAAAATAATATTTTTGTTACAGCAAATATATAAAAAGGTTAATAAAATCATATGAGTACGAAACCTAAATTAATAAATATTCATATTAAAATATACTATATATATGTCAATATTATTTAATTTTAATTATATATCATATAAATAAATAATTATTTTTATTTTTACCAACAAAAAATATTATAAATAAAAGATGTTTTTTTTAATTATATGATTACTCAAATTAAATTATATCTTTAATAGTTACTCGCTTCTTGTTATTCAATATATTTATTATTGCATAATACATAAATGAACACAAAATAAATAATAATATATATAAATAATTTGTATAAAAATGTTACATAATTAATGTTCACTTTGAGCAAATGCGGATCTCAAATGTTATTTGATCAAATCATTTCAAAAATACAATTCTTCATATCGAAGTAAGGTGGTAAATTATAACATCCGAATGATATCACTGAAACCCAATGTAAATTAAATAGATTTAAAAAAAAAATATCAACAAACATGACTTTACCCATCAACCTTATATTAAGAGTCCATGACTATACGTTTGGAAACTCATGATATGATGGTTGAACAATCAAAAATAATATTTAATGATTGTTAGTATATAAATTTCATCATGCGCATGCGTGCGAATAATCACATGATATATATATATATATATATATATATATATATATATATTGTTGTGCAGCAAAAACACTAGATAAAACTCATAGGATATAAGAATCATTAGTGTTGTATCCTAGAATCGGTAATTTGGTTCAAGATCTTTAATCAATAATAATTAACAATATTCGGGGGCCTAACGTTTCGTTTATTGAAGTGTAAGATTGTTTAACCAAAAACAAATATTACAAAAATTAAAAGATGAATTCGTCGTCAATGCTTAATTCTATCTCTCTCTTTTTTTCTATCTCCCTTCCTCTTCATTGAATGCTCATATATATATATATATATATATATATATATTCATATATATATATATATATATATATATATATATTCTACTTTTTCTCCTTTTTCCTTGTGGCGGATGTGTTAGAGAATGAGAATTAGGCCAAAAAAATCACCAACTTCGCACGAATTAATTAACAATATTTTCGTTGACTTGTCAATTTAGAGCACGCCGTCAGACGTCGTTTTACGTGATTGAAAATGAAAACAAGTAGAACCCTGGTTTGGAACTCGGGTTGATTGGATCAAATGGCAAGGTACTTTACCACTGGGCTAGTGACACTTTCAATTGATTTACTAACACATTTACATTTATTTAGTAATGATTAAATATAAAAAAAATCTCTAAAAACTTAAAAAGATCTTTAAAATTTCAAAAAAATTGAGAAAATAAATTTTTTTTTATAAAATTAATTTTTAAATTAAAATAAAATAAATTTTATTTTTTTCTTTAAAAATCAAAAATCTTCCAAAAATTTTCAATTTTTTTAAAAAAACAATTGATAAAAATTGAAATTAATTATACACACATATAAAGATACCTACATATTAAAATTAAATTAAAATGCTTAAAATAAATATTGTACCCATTATGAGTGCGATTTTAATTTTTAGCTCATACTTGTAACTTTAATTTTTTTGCATTTTCTTTGAAGTTTTAAATATTTTGGAATTTTTTTAAAAATGAAAATTTTGGAAGATTTTTTATATTTTTAAAGAAAAAAAATTATTTTAAATTTTAATTTCAAAAGTAATTTTATAAAAAATTTCTTTATTTTTTCAAATTTTTAAAATTGTAAAGAACTTTTTAAGTTTTTAGAGAATTTATTTTATATTCAATCAGTACTAAATAAATTTAAATGTGTTAGTAAACCTATTGAAAGTATCGCTAGCCTAGTGGTACAGTACCATGCTATTTGATTCAATCAACCTGAGTTCAAAACCAGGGGTCTACTTCTTTTTCTTTTCAAATCACGTAAAACGACATCGTTTCATCTCATGACGTCGTTTCACTTAACGTCAACATTTAACATCGAGTTAACACAGTTTTAACTGATTATTAGCAGTGTATTAAATTGGCAAGTCAAATATAAATTCCTTAATAAACTAACAAAGTCAACAAAAGTACATGTTTCTTTTGGCCAAAGTCGAGTACAGATTTATTTTGACAATTCGTGTAAAGTTCATGATTTTTTTGGCCGAATTCTAGTTAGAGAATTGGTTTGGCGATCATCATCATGCTATTGCTTGCGTAACTTGGGATAGTTGATCCTTGGTTGCGTATGACCACTTACTCCCTAACTCACAGTTTATCATGTCTTTTTTTTATTTACTATGGGGGTTTCTTCCGCTGGGTGGACCGCTCCAATGATCTTAAGGGCAACCTCAACGGGAGATTGTTAATAGGTATCTAATGATTAATTTATTGAAAAAAATAAGAAGTGAGGAGAGAGGCAATAGCATTGGTCGTTGGCAGAGAAGCTTTACAATAATCTTAAGGATACTATCAGCTAGTTGTCTATTCATGATTGGTTTAGCTTTTTCTTAACTAAAGTTTTATTTATTAATTAAATGAATTAAGGTTAATTAGTATAATATACACTAGACACTCTAAATGGGTATGTTTCCGTTGGAGTTGCTCTAGGTCGTTCCTAATATGCCCAACTCGCAATCCTCCAACATCTAAGGCTTCTTCTTTTGGTTCATACCGACCACGATGAGTAGCTTCAGTCATAAACATGTCTCAACCTTAACGACCGAGTCATCAACGGTTGTTTATTTTTTTTGTAAAAAGCTTTCAATTTAAATTGCAGAAAGAAAATAAATGTAACAAACCTAAGTTAGGCTAATGTTTTATCGGACCCAGTAGAGTATTATTGAACTCATATTAGTAGAACTATGATCCAAAAATCTCATTTATGGCCCAAGAGTAAAAGTCGATCGTCTTTTTCACGAAGAGACATAAGCAGTGAAATCCGATTAGTTTGATCCCAGTCACTGTTGCATCATAGCGCTTGAAGATCGAGGGTTCTCAACTCTGATACTCTGAATTATGTTTCTGATTATCCTATCTACTCTTCGTATTATTGAATCTGGTGATCTGAAGATGGCACGGTGGAGGCGATCATTTCGCTCACGCCAGACTAAGTATATGGTAGTCTGCCAGCAAAGAAGGGTAAGATGCATGCTATGTTTAGTACCTGTTAATTGTTTCAGGTGAAGAACTGTAGCTTCCCATTGCAGCGCATGCAAGTTCATACGGGAGGCAATCGCGGACCAAATCATAAATGCAAAGGGGCAGTAAAAAACATATGGTTTCTGGATTCTGGATGAGAGTTACAGAGGAGGCATGTTGGCGCAACATCAAGTCCCCAACTTATCATTCTGTTCTTAGTTGGGCATCGATCAAGCAGCACTAGCCATGTTAAGAAGCTCTGTCTTGGGATTTCAAATAACGATCAGACCAAATGAGACCAATTCACGGTTGCGATGACCCCTAGTATGTAAGTATACACTTCACGGTTGCGATGACCCCTAGTATGTAAGTATACACTTCACGGTTGTTCTTAGAGTAAGTTTGTATGTGTTTTCTTATTTTGTAATTTCTCATTATTAAATTATAATTTTTATATTTAACTATTTATTTTTTAGAATTGTGTTTAATTTTTTTAATAAGTATATACATATTAGATAAAAGTTTTATAAGTAATAATTTGTGTAAAATATTTGGTTTATGCATAAAATAAAGTTTGTTAAAAATCTAAAGATTATTATGCAAATTAAAAGATCTAACATTAAAATAAATAGTGTTTTTTCAAACTTGATGTAACATTATTCACATTTTTATTTTTTCTCCTCAAAACGATATAATATTTAAGAGAAATTTCTCTCATTTTTAATGTTTTACCTCATGTTGATGCACCATTGGAGATACTCTAACTTAACCGGAAATTCTAGAGATTCGCCACCGTGATCTCGAAGGACACAAATTCAAGATTGCTCTTCAACGCCCAGACCCTGTACGTGAACTCGAATGCGACTTCACCCTGAGAGTACAGTTTATTATTGATCCATACGATCAGGTCATGGTAGTTTCGTTGGAGATGCATCTCCCGCCTTATACTCAAGAACTCCTTGTCGGTTACATTTCAACAGAATTAATCAATATTAACTGCCTCCACGGTAGAGTGCCTACAAGGTTGAGGTCAGCGTTAAAGTCAACGTAGATTGTTGACTGAGGATTGAATGTTGCAACATGGGAAAGAAGGATAGTTCTTGTCAAGTCCGGGCAAGTTAAATGAAGAGAAAAATGATGGAGACAGACTTAACGAAATCATCTAGTGCGGTGAGTCGCATGGAGTTACACTGTTCCCACATTTTCCATAGAGATTGTGTAATGGAGTGGTTGGAGAAGAACCTTTCTTGCCCTATCTGCCGTTACCGTACCAACATTCTTGATGAAACTGAGGTTTTTGCTCTATTGTTTTAAACGGCTTGTCAAGTAGGACCTAGGGAGTGGATTCGAGTGGTGGAGAAAGCGCAGAATACGTCTAGTAACGTATCAATAATCACTGAAGTATCAAGTATGACTGGATATTATATAAATACTGATGAAAGATGAATCCAGTTTAATATCAGTAACGATTGATTTATATATCCTTGGTAGAAATCTAAGAGAAGTACTGAAGAATATGAAGGAGTTTAAATAACAATACATGAACGTATCAATATTCAAAAAACTAAGGGAACAAATCGGATTGAAAAAAAAAAGATTTACAACATATACAGTAAAAGATATAATGATACAATACAATACAAAAAAATCTATAACTATGTTCTTCGTAAGTTCTTTATTGGTCTGTGGATTCTTTTCCGACATTTTCTATCTGATTTCATGCAAGTCGTCCCATGAGTAGTTATTGTTATGATTGTTGTTGTGTTCGACGTGTGTCGCGGTTGCGGTGGACGTAGAATCAGTCGGGAATAGTAAGGCAAATTGATGAACATCAAGAACAAGATTGTCATCAGTGACAGCAGATGATTTTTCATTCGAGATGTCTCCAGTATTACTTCCCCAGTCAAGAAGCTTATCTATGTCCTCTTGCATTGTGTTCATTTGAAGAGACTCTTCTTCTTTTGATTTCAAATCTGTGTTTCAGTCTAAAACATTTAAATCTCACCCCAAAAGAAGTGTAGTTTAGATTTTGTAACATTTCGAGCGATTTAGTTTACCTTGTAAGGAACATGTGGTTTTAGAAGAATCATATCGTCTGAAATTTACCGAGAAGAAGTCATCATCATTGTTGTTGTTTGGGGGGAAGCTGTGAGTTGTCTCCGTTTTGGAGGCCGGCCTCCGCTTCTATCGTCTAGAGCCTCTGCCTCTTCGAGGACGTCTTCTAAGAGGCTGCAACTAATACTTCTTCTATGAAAATATTTATCATTGTATGTGAAGCTATTTACATTATTAGAGGCACCTATTTGGAGGGTTTGGTTTGAAGGGAGTTCTTGTTTCATAGAATAAGTCGGGTTGGTATGAAAGGAGGTGAAGTGTTGAAGTCGGTGCCTACCTTTCATGACGGTGCCCACAATTCTTGAATTGATGGTTTGTCAAAAAGGGTGGCTTAAAGCGTGTTGTTAGTAGGTAATCTTCCTCACCAATTTGTTGACTTCACCAACGTTGGATCTCTATAAATAACATGCAAAGGAGGAAGCTTTTTATTCATCTAAAATCATAAACTTCACAGCAAAAGAAGTGAAGAAGAAGAAACGTGAGAGAGAGGGGAAAAGAAAAAAAAAAAAATTCTTTTTCGGTGTATTTCCTTACGGGTATTTTGGGATCGGATCGAGAGAGAATTATTTAGAGAGTTTGTTATTTTCTCCTTTTTATAACGAGAGAATTATTATTGTTTTCTCCGTTATAATTGAGAGGTTGTAACTCCTATTATTTTCTCATAATAAATTCTTCTACCTTGTCCGTGGTTTTTCCCCTTTGGGGTTTTCCACGTTAAATCCGGTGTTCCATTTATTGCACTATTTCTCAAATTATTAGCTGCGACCCTGCTCTATCCGGTTAGATTTCTACAACAAGTGGTATCAGAGCATAGGTTCTGGAAGAAGCAATGGCGGCAAAATTTGAGATCGAAAAATTCCAACGGCAGCAATTTTGCGCTGTGGAAGTTGAAGATGAAGGCTATCTTGAGGAAAGATAGCTGCTTAGCGGCCATTAGTGAAAGGCCAGCTACATACACAGATGATGATAAGTGGAACGAGATGGACGGGAATGCTATTGCAAATCTTCACCTTGCACTTGCAGATGGAGTGTTGTCAAGCATTGAGGAAAAGAAGACTGCAAAGGAGATATGGGATCACCTTGCAAAATTGTACGAGGCCAAGTCGCTGCACAACAAAATTTTTCTTAAGAAGAAGCTTTATACTCTACGGATGGCGGAATCTACTTCAGTGACGGAGCACATCAACACCTGAATACTTTATTTTCTCAACTCACTTCGTTGAGCTATAAAGTAGAATCACAGGAGCGTGCTGAGCTTCTACTTCAAAGTCTACCAGATTCATATGATCAACTCATCATCAACTTAACAAATAATGTCTCCACCGACAGTCTAGTCTTTGACGATGTTGCAGCTGCGGTTCTGGAAGAAGAAAGTCGGCGCAAAAGTAAGGAAGACAGACGAGAAACTCCACAAGTGGAGGCATTGACGGTGATGAGAGGAAGATCAATGGAGCATGGCTCAAGTGGGAGTCACAAACATGGTAGATCAAAGTCAAGAAGTAGGAAGATTTATAAATGCTACCACTGTGGCAAGAAGGGTCACTTGAAGAAGGATTGTTGGGATTAAAGAATTCCAACCCTCAAGGAAATGTTGCAAACACTTCAGATAATGGAATAGCCCTGTGTTGTGAAGCAGCAATTTCAAGCGAAAACAGGAGAAGGTTCGCTGATATATGGTTGTTCGACTCAGGAGCTACATATCACATGACCTCTAGAAGAGATTGGTTCCATCAATATGAACCCATCTGTGGAGGGTCTGTGTACAGTTGCAATGATCATGAGCTTAAGATTGTTGGCACTGGGTCCATTCAGATGAAGATGTATGATGGTACAATTCGTACTATTCATGAGGTGCGGCACGTAGAAGGGCTGAAGAAAAATTTATTATCTATGGGGCAACTCGATGAACTCGGTTGCAAAGTTGAAGTCGAGAATGGAACTCTAAAAGTAATTAGAGGATCAATTGTGCTTATGAAAGGAGAGAAGATAGCTGCGAAGTTATACATGTTAAAAGGAGAAACTCTGTCAGAATCAGAAGCATCTGTTGCTTTAAGCTGTTCCAGTGAGAAGGCTACAACGGTGTGGCATCAGAAACTTGGGCATATGTCTGAACAAGGCATGAAAATTCTTGCAGAAAAGAAGTTACTTCCAGGTCTCACAAAGGTATCATTATCCTTTTGGTGAGTATTGTATTACAAGCAAGCAGCATCGGTTGAAGTTTAGCACATCGAATTCTAGAAGTAAAGAGGTTCTAGAATTGGTTCACTCTGACGTGTGGCAAGCACCAGTTACATCACTAGGAGGAGCGAAGTACTTTGTGTCCTTCATCGATGACTACTCTAGGAGATGTTGGGTGTATCCTATCAAGAGTAAGGCGGATGTGTTTTCAGTCTTCAAAGTTTCAAAGCACGGGTGGAACTTGAATCTGAAAAGAAGATCAAGTGTTTGAGGTCAGATAATGGAGGTGAATACACTAGTGATGCATTTATCAAATTCTGTAAAGCAAAGGGCATCAAAAGGCAGTTCACTACGTCATACACTCCTCAACAAAATGAAGTGGCAGAGCGGATGAACAGGACTCTGTTAGAAAGAACAAGAGCAATGTTGGGAGCTGCAAGCTTAGAGAAGAAATTCTGGGCAGAAGCAGTCAACACCGCATGTTATGTGATAAATCGATCGCCATCAACTGCAATTGAGTTGAAGACACCGATGGAGATGTGGACAGGAAAGCCCGTAGACTATTCAGACCTCCATATATTTGGGAGCCCAGTGTACGTGATGTACAATACCCAAGAAACTACAAAACTAGATCCAAATCTAGAAGGTGCTTGTTCTTGGGATATGCTGATGGAGTGAAGGGGTATCGCCTGTGGGATCCCACTGCCCACAAGGTTATAATCAGCAGGGATGTTATCTTCACAGAAGATAAAAAGATCGAAGAAGAAAATAGCAGTTCAAAAGAAAGGTCAGAGATCGTAGCAGTACGGGTGGAAAAGAGAATTCTTCTGAAGCAACACCAGAACACGAGGAAGAAGAACTTGCTGAGTCTGAAGAAGAACTTAGTAAAGGAAAGCGTGTAAGGACTACACCAGCCTGGCACAAAGATTATGATATGAGCTGCTATGTTGCATACTGTCTTTTAACTGAGGACGGGGAGCCATCAAATCTTCAGGAAGCAATGAGCAGTCCAGATGTATCTCAGTGGATGGAAGCAATGCAAGAAGAAATTGAAGCTCTACATAAGAATAAAACTTGGGAGCTTGTTTCATTACCACCAGGAAGAAAAGCCATTGGAAACAAATGGGTATTTAAGATCAGCGAAATGGTGATGACCAAGTGGAGCGGTATCGTGCTAGATTGGTGGTTTAAAGGATATGCTCAGAAAGAAGGCATCGACTTTAATGAAATCTTTTCACCTGTGGTTCGGCTCACAACAGTTCGGATGCTGTTGGCAATGTGTGCTACATTTGACTTACATCTAAAGCAGTTAGATGTGAAAACAGCTTTTCTTCATGGCGATCTTGAGGAAGAAATTTATATGCTCCAACCAGAAGGTTTTGAAGAAAAAGAAAAGGAGAACTTGGTTTGCAGGTTAAACAAATCTCTGTACGGTCTAAAGCAGGCGCCAAGATGTTGGTACAAGAGATTTGATTCCTTCATTATGAGCCTTGGATACAGCAGACTCCATGCAGACCCTTGCGCATATTTCAAGAGGTTTGGTGAAGGAGAGTTCATTACATTGCTGCTGTATGTAGACGACATGTTGATAGCAGGCCCCAACAATGATCGTATCAATGAATTGAAGGCACAATTGGCTAGGAGTTTGAGATGAAGGACTTGGGACGCAGCAAACAAGATTCTAGGGATGCAAATTCACCGAGACAGAAATAATAGGAAGATTTGGCTTTCACAGAAGAATTATTTGAAGAAAATCTTGCGAAGGTTCAACATGCAAGATTGTAAGCCAGCTCTACCCCACTTCCTATTAATTTCAAGTTATCCTCCAGTATGAGTCCTAGCAGTGAAGAAGGAAGGGATGGAAATGTCTCAAGTACCGTATGCATCAGCAGTGGGTAGCTTAATGTTCGCAATGATTTGTACACGACCAGACATTGCACAAGCAGTGGGAGTAGTAATCGGTACATGGCCAATCCTGGTAAAGAGCACTGGAATGCCGTAAAGAGGATCCTAAGATACATTAAGGGTACCTCGGATGTTGCATTATGTTATGGAGGATCAGACTTTATTGTCAGAGGCTATGTTGATTCAGATTATGCAGGAGGATCTGGGTAACAGCAAAATCCACAACGGGATATGTGTTTGCACTTGCTGGCGGAGCTGTAAGTTGGGTTTCAAAACTACAGTCGATTGTCGCGACATCAACAACTGAAGCAGAATATATAGCAGCTACACAAGCTAGTAAAGAGGCAATGTGGTTGAAGATGGTGATGGAGGAACTCGGGCACAAACAAGAGACAATTTCTCTTTTTTGTGACAGTCAGAGTGCCGTGCATCTTGCAAGGAATCCAGCCTTTCATTCAAAAACCAAGCACATACGAGTCCAGTATCACTTCGTTCGTGAGAAAGTGGAAGAGGGAACGGTGGATATGCAGAAGATTCATACAAAAGAAAACGTAGCAGATTTTCTGACGAAAGCAGTCACCACTTGACAAATTTATTTGGTGTCGATCATCTTGTGGCCTGATGGAGACGTAAGCAACATGAGATGACAAGGTAGAAAGAATGGTGTGAGATCCGATTGATCCTCAATCAAATCTTCAAGTGGGAGATTGTTGAAGTCGGTGCCTACCTTTCATGACGGTGCCCACAATTCTTGAATTGATGGTTTGTCAAAAAGGGTGGCTTAAAGCGTGTTGTTAGTAGGTAATCTTCCTCACCAAATTTGTTGACTTCACCAACGTTGGATCTCTATAAATAACATGCAAAGGCAGGAAGCTTTTTATTCATCTAAAATCATAAACTTCACAGCAAAAGAAGTGAAGAAGAAGAAACGTGAGAGAGAGGGGGAAAAGAAAAAAAAAAAAAATTCTTTTTCGGTGTATTTCCTTACGGGTATTTTGGGATCGGATCGAGAGAGAATTATTTAGAGAGTTTGTTATTTTCTCCTTTTTATAACGAGAGAATTATTATTGTTTTCTCCGTTATAATTGAGAGGTTGTAACTCCTATTATTTTTCTCATAATAAATTCTTCTACCTTGTCCCGTGGTTTTTCCCCTTTGGGGTTTTCCAACGTTAAATCCGGTGTTCCATTTATTGCACTATTTCTCAAATTATTAGCTGCGACCCTGCTCTATCCGGTTAGATTTCTACAACAGGAAGAAGAATTAGGAGTGTAATGTGAGTGAATAAAGCTAGGGAAAAGAAGTTGATGTAGGGTAAGAAGTAGGTGAAGGATTTAAGGAAATGGAAGAGTATTTGTTATTAGTGTTGTAGTAAACATCGGTTTGTGCGGTTGGGGAAGAGTAAGGTAATGTTAGAAAAGAAGAGTACGAATCTCTAGAAATAGGGGAAAGCGGTGCGGTTGAAACGCGGTTGGCATTGTTGTAGCGTTTGGTGAGGAGCGAGGAAGGAGGTTGGAGGAGAGGTGCGGGTCTAGGGAACGTGAAATTCACATTATTGTTTTCGATTTGGGAACGCGGGAGGGCAAAAAGAGGAAGCGTTGGGTATTGATTATTTTGAGGGGAAAGTGGCGGTTGAGGCGGTGTGGTTGGAGTGTGAGGGCTTAGAGGATGGAGGAGATTAGCGGTTGATGCGTTTGGGGTACGAAAAGTGAAAGATGAGGAAGGGTTTGCGTTTACTGGTGTTGGAGATGGAAGAGGAGACGATGATGGTGTGCTTGGTTGTGAAGATTGTGGTTGAAAATACATTTGTTGATGGTGATGGTTATGTTGATGATGTTGGGTCCCTCCTAGATGGAGAGAACGAAGTGGGTTGAGACACAATTACTCTCACACCCTTTTATTATTAGTTTGTCCCCTCCTTTGCACTGTAGACACAATAATAGAGTTGAAGAGAGAGACAAAAGAGAGAGAAAGGAGAGAAAGAAGGTGATTTTCGTCAGGCTACTTCGAGACTGGTTTTGGAGGATCAAACGGAACTTGATCGAGCTGATATTTCGTGGGAAGCTTCTTCAGTCAGTGGGGTTAAAGGTTCACCAAAGGGATTTGGATTTCAACGGTTGGATGTTCTGTTGTCTGGGTTTTAGTGAAGCTGGTCATCACAGTTCTTCAGCTGGGCAGCCTTGGGTGTTTGGTAAATCCGACGGTGAGATCTTCTCTGATTGAGCTGAAATTTGGCAGGGTTGTTGTTGACTTGTTTATCTTGGATTTGTACGGTGGGATTAGTCTCTGGTTGCCGGAATCCTTGTGAGCTGAGGTCGTTTGGTTGCTGCCGGTTTTGAAGCTTTGTGTTGCTCCCTTGTTGTTGTTGCTCTCTTGTTGTTGAGATAGCTCTTTGTAGCTAGACTCTCTGTTCTGTTCAGGCTGTTGAACAGGGAGGACGTGGTTGTACTCATACCATTGGACTACGGTCCCGTGGTTTTTCCTTCTCACATCGAGGAGGTTTTCCACGTAAAAATTGTACGTCTCATTACGTTATCGCTTATACTACATTCTGCAATTGTCGAAGTATTCTCCTCACAGGTTCACACAAGGTCAGGGGAACACAACCATAATATTCCGCTGCGTCGTGGGTGACTTTCCCCAACAGATGATGATGTGGATATGGATGAAGTTGATGGTTAGGGATGATATCTGGAGGATAAAGAGGAAGTCCTTGGCGTTGAAGGCGTTTCAACCTCGTGTTCCAAAAGTTCTTGATCTCGTTATCTGTTCTTCCTGGTAACTATTTAACAAAAATTATTGTTTTTATCATATAACACAGATAATAACAATTAATTATATAAATATAGATTAATTATTTGTACCTGAGCGGCCATGCGAGCCCATTTGTTACCGAGCTGAGCATGAAGCTGAATAATGAGACGTTCTTCATCGCCCGTGAAAGAACATTTCTTCAGATTTGGTCGGAGATGGTTGGCCCAACGAAGACGACAACTTTTACCGCAACGAGCCAAACCTGTGTGTTTTCTGTAGGGCGTTCCAATTACCTTCACCATTCTCTCTAACGTATGCCGCAAGTATCTCATCTTCCACTGCTGTCCATGGCCCTTTCTTCAGTACCACTCCTCCTCCTCCATCTGATACATGATTGGTTGATCCACCGTCCTTCCCTGCTCCTCCTCCGTACATAATCATAGCTTTCACTATGTTCCAGATTCGTCTCAGGAGAAGAAACAAAAAAAACCGTTTGCAGTTATTTTCTTGTAATTGATTGTGGAATCCACTGACAGCTTTTGGAAGATTAGGTAAAGCCAACGGAGTGAATTTTTACCCCCAAATTTGGCGGCCGTAAAAAAAAAATATTTTCTGCTCCTCTTTTATTTACTGTTTCTTGGGTGTCACGGAAAGGTAACAACGAGAAGAGAGGAGGTATAACTTTGGTAATTTAGGCTGTAAATTACAACAGAAACAAGAAATAAAATATATATAAATAAAGAAGAAGAAGAGAGAGAGAGATGGAGATTGACAGTGTTTGTTTCTCTGGACACAACACATGTCTTTTAAGACAACTCACAAGATTGGTTGTTTTTTTTCACTTCTGTATTTCTATTTTAAGCAAATGACATTTCTTCACCTGATATTATCATCACATAATATCTCATAGAACATTTAACTTGACCCTAATACATGCATAGAAAATATATCAGGACTGGATCATTAGACAATTACATAATTAACTTTGATACATTCTAGAAAACAACTTATTTTTACAGGATTGGCCAATGCTTCAGCTTTCAGGTGAAACTCATTTTTTTATTAAGTAACTGTCAATGTGAATAGATTGAAGAGATGATGAACATTATCAGACTCTAACCATCAAGCTCATAGAGTTTTTTACTCTTGTGCAATTAATCTATTTTGAAAGCTTTTGATTGCAACCCGATAATCAGATAGGCAATTGGATAGTGGAGAAAGTTTTTGTTGTCAATCCTACAATGCTACATGTGGAAAAATAAGGCATGGGAGTTTAACATTAACAAGATTTAAATACTGATTTGATTTTTTTTGTATCTCTAACTTAAAAACAACTATAAATCCAATAAACGAATAACACTGGATTTCAACTAAAGTATTTAGAAATGGTTGGGGTCCTTCATTCATCATCCCGTGAACTGGCTGGGGCACAAATGCCTGGAAAGTGAAACCATTCTTTTGAGGATGGAACTGTATCCCTTTAGGCCTTTCAGTCTAAAAGCTTGATGTTAGAGTTGTTTATTTGATGGATTATACAAGGACTCATCAGATAACTAGACTTTCAATTGTTTGTTGTTATTGTTATTCCCTTCAGCTCCTATTGACATACATGCCCGTGCTGCAAAAGCATTGGTTGAATCTGAACTTCTTTGGGATTGTGATGATGAGACATCAGATGGAGAATGTGGAATTTGAATTCGAAAATTCGAGATGAAAGCATGAATTTGATCGTGAGGTTTTTGAAATGCCGTTATTAAAAGATTTAGCAATCGATTACAAGGAATATAATAAGGAAATAGACTAAAAAGATGAACTCTAGTTAACTGTGCTTGTTCGCCGAGTCTTTGACTATGTTGTGTCATGAGTTCTTGTTGTGAACTTTTGGATAATGATCTTTCACTTTATTAATAGTATTAATGGATATTTCAAGTATTCTGTTGTTCACACCGGTCAAGATTGCCGTTATTTAATCCACCAGGGAACGTCGCGTTAGTAATAGTCATCTGGTGCTTGTAGTGTTGAGAATATGTAGGAGTCATATCATGTCACTTGATCGATGACCTCTATCTGATTTTTCTAAGCTTCGGCTTTCTGTAATACAAGTAGAACCGAAACTGGTTTGTTCTGGTGGTGGTTATAAATTCAGTTCTACTTTGATGAGAAATCCTATTTTGAGGTTTGAGAAAATCTACCAGAGAATGATTTTAATATTCATACGTACTGGTCCACAGATTTTAGGGTTCCTCGCTCAAAAAAAGGAAAAAGGTTTCCTACTTTGGGAAAATAAAGTTTTGATTAAATGGTAACTAGAATGGATTTTATTAGTTTATGTTCAATGTTCTCAACTAGATCCTCAAGCTTAACCTAAAAGAAACAGCAAAAAAAAACCTTAAATCCCCCAAGCAAAGGTTAGTACAGTAAGGGAACACCATTACCTCTCTAGCGACTATTACACCATCGTAAACGATCTAGGTGAGCCATATTTGCGCTCAAAAACAACGTTTCTGCCTTTAGGACCTAAGTAACTCCAACTAGATCCGCTAGTTTGTTCAGATTAACCAGCCTACACAATGAAGTGGTCTTCATTAACGAATCAGAAAGATAGCACTTGCTGAAACCAAAACAGCAAACATATCATTTGACTCACTGACTGATCACTTGAAGCTTCCTAATCGCAGTTCCATCTTTATTGAAATGTAAGTGTTTAGCAGCATTTTTTTGTGCTAAGAATATGAATTTCATTACGAGAATGGGCTTCTTGTGATCTAAAAAGTGTTAAAAGCTTACAGACAAACACTATGGCAAAAAAGATAAAAACATAGTGAGAGTCTGATTTTGAACAGAGGGAAAACAAAGAGTTACTCATTAGTCATTAGCCAGCCACAAGCGCAGCAGACCTTGGAAGGCTCTTCTATTTCTCCGAGCAAGGATTGAGTCCTTGATAAGTCTGTCAAGTTTTTTAAACAAGGCCCCCGGCGAAGAGGAGACGTTGTTGTGTAGCATGTTGTTGCGCTCAGACCAGATAATGTAAATGGTTGCTTGAGAGGCTAAGCGCCTAAGAGTTGTTGTAGTAACCGAATCCTTTGATTGCAGCCAAGATATAAATGCTAGCCAAGTGTGAAACCAGAAGCTTCTATAGCCCAGTCACCACAATACAAGAGACCAGAGACTCTCGCTAACTTCACATCTTAGGAAAAGGTGATCACGATCTTCAACATCATGATCGCAGAGGCAGCAAGAATTTTGAACAGGTAAGCCCCACATTGCAAGTCTTGGCCTTGTTGGAAGCATGTCTAGGTGTGTTACCCATAAATGGACAGCATGACGAGGGATAGCACCTTTGAACCACACATTTGATGTCCAAGGTTGGATATATGCTTGGGAAGTAATTCCCATGTATGCTTTGCAGAGAAATAATCAAGCTCGATATCATCAACACACCAGCTGAACGCATCATCAGGAACAGAAGGGTGAGGAAAGTATTGTTGGAATGAGAAACTTATTAGAAATGGAGAAAGTGTTTAAGTGTTTGAAAAGAAGAGATTTTATGAAGATGAAACCTTTTTTATTTCTTGGATGATTCTTGAAAACTTGGATGATACAAAATGAGAAGAGAGTGGAGGTATTTATAGCCTCCAAAGTACAAAATATCTCAAATATTTTATTCCTAAATCTAGAGAATTCTTACTAAATATCTAGATTATTTTATTCTAATTATCTAGATAATTCCAACAATATATCTAGATATTTCTCATAAGGAGGTGGATGAGTAATCTAGACACATTCTAGAATTTGGGTCAAGTTTGGGCTAAAACATGTTTAGTAGATAATTAGCCCAAATCAAGTTTAATTTTCAACACCCCCTCTTAAACTTGATTTGGTTACTCCGAGTAAACTCCTCATCTTGATAAAGTCTTCACGCTTGAGTGGCTTGGTGAAGATATCAGCTACTTGATCATTTGTCTTCACATAGTCCAATTGCACATCCATCTTGGCAACACATTCTCGGATGTAGTGATAACGAGTATCAATGTGCTTACTTCGATCATGGAAGACTGGATTCTTCGCCAATGCTATTGCCGACTTGTTATCAACAAATATCTTCGTTGGCTCCTCTTGTGGTAGGCTCAACTCCTTTAGCAAGTTTCGTAACCAAATAGCATGGCAAACACATGAAGTAGCCGCTACGTACTCCGCTTCACAAGTAGAGAGGGTAACAATTGGTTGCTTCTTTGACATCCATGTGAAAGCGGTTTCTCCAATGAAAAATACGAAGCCACTTGTGCTTTTCCGGTCATCAACGTCTCCACCCCAGTCACTATCGCTATATCCAAAAAGCTTGTAATCGTCAGAGATAGAGTAATACAAGCCAAAGTTGATTGTACCTTTGATATAGCGTAAGATCCTCTTAGCTGCCTTGAAATGAGTTGTTGTTGGATGCTCCATATATCGACTCACAACTCCAACCGCGTGTAGGATGTCGGGCCTTGTGCAAGTTAGATAACGTAGACTTCCAACTAAGCTCTTAAAGAGTGTTGGATCAACACTCTCTCCTTCTTCTTCCTTTGATAACTTGACTCCACATTCCATTGGTGTGCAAACTGGATTTGAGTCTTCCATCTTGAACTTCTTAAGCACTTCTTTAGCATATCCTTCTTGAGTGATGAAGATTCCATTTTCTTCTTGCTTTACTTCAATGCCAAGGTAGTATGACATTAATCCAATATCAGTCATCTCGAACTCCTTTGTCATCTCCATCTTGAAATCTTCAAACATAATCGGATTGGTGCCAGTGAATATCAAGTCATCCACATACAAGCATGCAATCAATATATCGTTGTTTTGGGTTTTGATATAAAGTGCATGCTCATATGGACACTTGATGAAGTCTTTCTCCTTGAAGTACTTATCAATCCGAGTGTTCCATGCTCTTGGTGCTTGCTTTAATCCATAAAGTGCCTTGTTCAGCCTCAAGACTTTGTCTTCTTCACCTTTGACTATGTAGCCTTGTGGTTGCTCAATGTAGACTTCTTCCTCAAGATCTCCATTTAAGAAGGCAGATTTGACATCCATTTGATGTATCTTCCATCTCATTTGGGCTGCCAATGAAATGATTAGCCTAACTGTTTCTAAACGAGCAACTGGAGCAAATACCTCATCATAGTCGGTTCCGGCTCTTTGACTATACCCTTTTGCCACCAGTCTCGCCTTGTATCTTTCAACTTCTCCTTTAGAGTTCTTCTTTGCCTTGTACACCCACTTCACACCTATTGCCTTATACCCATTAGGAAGTGAAGCCAATTCCCATGTATCATTCTTTTGGATTGACTTGATTTCTTCATCCATTGCACTTTTCCATGACTTCTTTTCTTGAGCTTCTTCAAAGTTCATAGGCTCGCAATCCGCAAAAAGGCAAAATAAAGTGAGATTGTCTTGATTTTCGGTTACCTCATAAATGTCTTGTAGACTTCTAAAACGTGGAGTCCTTTCACTTGAGCTTTCATTTCCTTGAGAACTTGGTGTTGGTGAAGTTGGTGGTGTAGCTGGGTCTTCTCTTGTTTGCTCCAAATTCTCTTCTTCAAAAGACGGAAAGAAGTTGTAGTCTTCATCATTTGATCTCCAATCCCATTCTCCTTCTTCATCGAAGATGACATTCCGACTAATGATTGTCTTCTTTGTTTCAGGATTGTAGAGCTTGTAGCCTTTAGAGTTAGTATCATACCCAATGAAAATGTACTTCTCACTTTTATCATCTAGTTTGCTCCGCTTCTCGTCTGGAACATGAGCATGAGCAAGGCTTCCAAAGACTCTTAGGTGTGAGACACCGGGCTTCCTTCCACTCCAAGCTTCTTGTGGTGTCTTTCCAAAAACGCTCTTCGTTGGAGATCGGTTTGATATGTACACCGCACAAGCGACTGCTTCTGCCCATAACTCCTTTGGTAGATTCTTACTCTTGAGCATGCTTCTTGCCATCTCAAGAATAGTCCTATTCTTTCTTTCCGCTACTCCATTTTGTTGAGGGGTTCTTGGAACCGTCAATTGTCTTCGGATGCCATTATCTTCACAATACTTCAGAAATTCCTTAGACATAAATTCTCCTCCCCGATCGGATCTCATGGTCTTAATCACAAGACCACTTTCCTTCTCAACATGGGCTTTAAACTTTTTGAAATTTTCAAACACTTCTGATTTTTCTTTCAAAAAGTAAACCCATGTCTTTCTTGAAAAGTCATCAATAAAGAGAAGGAAGTAGTTACCCTTACCAAGTTAGCTTGGTTTGATCGGGCCACATACATCTGTATGTATGAGCTCTAATGGCTTTCTTGCTCTTGTCTCCGACTCCTTTGGAAAACTCATTTTGAATTGCTTTCCAAGTAAACACCCTTCACACACTTGATTTGGATGGTTGATGCAAGGTAATCCTCTCACCATTTCTTTCTTAGAAAGTAGCTCTAAGCCTCCAAAGTTGAGATGCCCAAACCGAAGATGCCAAAGCCATGATTCCTCCTTGTAGCATATCTTTAGACATCGTGCAATGTCATTTTGAATGTTTAGAACAAACATTCTGTTGCTTGACATTGGTACTTTGGTGATGAGATTATTTGCATTCTCTTAAAGAAAGGCTATTGTCTTTTAGTCGAATGTCATAACCTTTCTCTAAGAGTTGGCCTAGGCTCAAGATGTTGGTCTTCATGCTGGGAATGTAGTAAACATTGGAGATAAATTGATGATCTCCATTCTTCAAGCGTATGAGAATATTTCCTTTACCTTTCACCTCCATCTTTGATTCATCTCCTAAAGCCACATCGGTTTTCACCGTTTCATCAAGCTCCACAAACATGCTTTTGTTCCCACACATGTGATTGCTAGCACCACTATCAAGGTACCATCTGCTAACTTCATTTGGCTCATCCTTCTTGTAAGCCATCAATAGCATATCTTCCTCTTTACTTCTTTCTTCAACATAGTTAGACTTCTCTTCAACTCTATTGTTGTTTGGAGTTTTGCATTCAGAAGCATAATGTCCAAACTTTCCGCAACTATAGCATTTTACGTTTGATTTATCGTACCTTGATTTTGCATTTCCTCTTCCACGACCTCTTGATGAGCTCTCTCCTCTTTGGTTAAAGTTGTCTTCATATGGTCTCCAACCTCGTCCATTTACACCACGACCTCGTCCTCTGAAATGACCGCCACCACGTCTTGGATGATTTCGACTACTTTCTTCTTTGTGATCAATTCTCATCTTGAGATCTTGCTCAACAATATCCTCTTTCTTCTTCCTCTTTTCCTCATAAGCTTGTAGTGATCCAAGAAGTTGCTCCATCGTCATTGTCTCCAAGTCTTTTGTTTCTTCAATTACGGTAACAATGTGCTCAAATTTTGAATCGAGCGATCTAAGAACTTTCTCCATGATTCTCACCTCATCTAACTTCTCACCATTTCTCTTTAGGTTATTAGTAACCGTCAAGACTCTTGAGAAGTAATCTGAGATGAGTTCTCCTTCCTTCATTTGTAATGACTCAAATTCTCCTCGTAAAGTTTGTAGACGTACCTTCTTAACTTGTTCCGCTCCCTTGTAAGAGGTTTGAAGCTTCTCCCATGCTTCTTTAGATGTCTTTACTCCAGCAACCTTCTCAAATGTATCTTCATCTAAACCTTGATAGATTAGACAGAGAGCCTTCTTGTCTCTCTTTCTTGAATCTCTCAAGCCATCTCTTTGAGCTTGAGATAAACCACCATCATTCTCTGGTTCAATGAAGCCTTTCTCAACTATCTCCCATACATCATGTGCTCCTAAGATAGCAATCATCCTTAAACTCCAATTGTCATAGTTGCTCTTTGTGAGCATTGGAACTTGGAAGGGAACACCACTACTTGCCATCTTCAAAATGATCTTGTAGCTCTGATACCACTTTGTTGGAATGAGAAACTTATTAGAAATGGAGAAAGTGTTTAAGTGTTTGAAGAGAAGAGATTTTATGAAGATGAAACCTTTTTTATTTCTTGGATGATTCTTGAAAATTTGGATGATACAAAATGAGAAGAGAGTGGAGGTATTTATAGCCTCCAAAGTACAAAATATCTCAAATATTTTATTCCTAAATCTAGAGAATTCTTACTAAATATCTAGATTATTTTATTCTAATTATCTAGATAATTCCAACAATATATCTAGATATTTCTCATAAGGAGGTGGAGGAGTAATCTAGACACATTCTAGAATTTGGGTCAAGTTTGGGCTAAAACATGTTTAGTAGATAATTAGCCCAAATCAAGTTTAATTTTCAACAAGTATACCGTAGATAAATGGATTTGAAAAGTCACTGCCTCGTCGAATCGAGCATGCCTTAGGTTCCATCCTCCATTGTGAATGACAGAGGCCACGGAAGCGTCAGAAGAGACGCCAAGCTCTCTAGGACCATGAGGCCCAATGAATCTTATAAGCTGGCAGAAGAGCGTTCAAACGTCATACAAAAAGCTGGTAGCATGCCATTTCCAATAGTGCTTCTGAGAAACCTGACAGCAGTATGCCGAAGCGAGAGGACTGCTTTCCAGTCCTAGATGACTGCGATGAAGCTTCAATTTCCCATAAAAATCTTTGTTTTGTCCTGTTAACTCTGATCCAATCTGCCCATAAGGAAGAGGAGTTTGAGAAGAGGACCCAAATGAGTTTGAGGCATAGTGTATGATTCCAAACAGGGAGGTTTCTCAGCCCTAGTCAGCCCTCATTCTTTGGCAAGAAACTGATCTCTCAAGAGACCTTAGGTACACTTCTATTTGTTATATCTCCAGACCAAAGAAAGCGAGAGAAAAGGGACTGAATTTTGGCTAGACAACCCTTTGGCAATATAAGCGCAGAGAACCAGAAATTTAAGAGCCTGTAAATGACTGATTTTATCATTTGTAATCTTCCCGCATAATAGAGGGTTCTAGTAGTCCATGAAGTGAGGCAGGAACCTATCCTATCAAGGAAAGGCATGTTTAAACGCCCCAACCCGGAAATATTTGCGAAGTCGTAAGAGAAATTCTAAGTAAAAATTTGGAAATCTTTCATTATGTAAACATAAGGAAACACTGCAGTTTTAATAATAAATCAGAGTAAATATATCATAATCGTATGAAATAAGATTAGTAAAAATTCTTATGAAAAATCCTATAACAATCTCAATACTGAATACCCCGTCCCGATGGTCTTCATCGTCATGCGCTCCGGTCCAAACAACTACTCGTCACCTGCATCACAAAGGGAGGCATGATCATACAAAAGTACTCAATGAAGACGTTCAATACCGCCCACTACAGTTCAATAATCAATCAATCAATCAAATTCCACATTCCAACCTAACAACCTAGCAGTTCCATTCTATCAACTTAGCAATCAGTTTTCCATCATTTATTACTTAGCCATTTTTGCTATTACTTATCCATTTTCATGTATCAAAACAAACAACCTAACATCTGGTTCTATCATTCTTTTATTTTAACATTTCCTGACATTCCGACCCGAAGGTCCATCAGCCTTTGGCCGTAGCCAATCCTTTGGCTAAAGCCAACCAATGGTTGTAGTCAAACCTGCAGCCATAGTCGTACATGCGGTCGTAGCCGTACCTGCGGCCGTAGCCGTACCTGCGGCAGTAGCCGTACCTGCGGTCGTAGCCGTACCTGCGGCCGTAGCCGTACCTGTGGTCGTAGCCGTACCTGCGGTCGTAGCCGTACTTGCGGCTGTAGCCATACCTGCGACCGAAGCTGTACCTGCGACCCGTCGGTCCATTACGGCGCGTAGCCAAACCTTCGAACCCAAGGTCCATAACCGTTTACTTAACATTTTCCTTAGTTAACTCAATTCAATTACTCTTTCCGTAAACATTGTAAATTTCCTGACTAAGTTTCAAGATCTAACATCCATTTTTCGAATAAATGACTTAGCCAAACTTATTAATCAATCCACCAAATCTAGCATGCATATCCTAAGAACACAATGAACGAACATTCCATAAATGAATTCTATCATGAATTTCTCTATGAACGCAATGAACGAAAATTCCATATACGAATTCTATTCCAACTTAAACATGTTCTTAATGAATCAAACCAAGTAAAGCACTTCATATTGGACTGCCACAAATCACATCCTCACCTGAATTGATCATAAAAGATCGAAGACTCTAAACTCAATTGCGTTTTCCGGCGAAGTTTCCTACGATCCTCCTTGCTCGATCCTCTCTTCCCAAAATCTTTCTCTCTAGAACTGCGTTCTTGCTCTGGCCTCTCTCTAGGACTTGCTTTTGAGTTGTGTCTAAAACTAAGAGCCGGGGGTCCATTTTATACGACCCTTGGATTTGCTCACCAAACCGAGAATTAAGTGCAGTTTCCTTAATCGGCTTGGTCAAAACTTGCCTTTAAAGGCTTAACTGATCTACAATTCTTTCCTTATATGATTCCCGCCAACCTGACCTTCCTTTCATATAATCTCGTCAATGATGACTAGTTGACTTGCCTGATTTGGAACCTGCATTCTCGAATGACTGAACTTTCCTTAATTGGCTCCACAATCCGTTGATACCTTGCTTATACTCTGATTTTTTTATGATTAGTTATCGCTATTTAGTCTTAGTTAATAATACTTATTTAGGAAGGAAAATTCGATACTTAGAGAAAATTGAGTTCTTATTCCATTCTTGACAAATACAAGTGTTTCAACACTTAGAACTATTTTGCTCTCTTACAAAGAAACCTCTCCTCGATCTTATTCTTTAATAAATAAAAATACTTTAGGAGCATGTTTTTACATATGTAATCTGATATTCGAAGTCTTCTATGCATCAAGGGCAGACCCAAATAACGGATTGGTAGAGAACCAAGATTGAAACCAAGGCTTAATAAGTCGCTAGCTTCATCTGGGGTCAATCCACCAGCGAAAAGATAAGTTTTAGCGCGATTCATAGAGAGACCAAACCATTGAGTGAAGTCATCTAGATTTTTAGCAATATTCTCTAAAGATTGCTTCTCAGCATCAAAGAAGACCATGATGTCATCTGCAAACAAGAGATGAGTAACTCTGGGACTTTCTGCCTTAATTTGGATGGAACCCAATCTTGCCAACAGAGTAGTTCTCATTAAGCATCTGACAAAACACTTCCATGATTAAGACAAAAAGATAAGGGGAGAGCGGGTCTCCTTGCCTCAATCCTCTAGTACCTTTAAAATATCCACAAAGTTCACCATTCACTGTGATGGAGAACATAGTAGTTAAGATGCATTGGCTGATTAGGTTGATGAAGGTGGTTGGAAAATCGAGAGCAAGCAGGGAATTGGTCATGAAATCTCAATTCACAGTATCAAATGATTTTTTAAAATCAACCTTAGCATAGCTCTTTTAGAGATTGTTTTCCATTTGTAGTCTTCAACCAATTATGTTGCTAGAAGAACATTCTCAGCAAGTGATCTTCTCGGGATAAACGCCGATTGAGAGTTTGAGATAATAGAAGGCAATACTTGCTTTAGCCGGTTCGCAAGAATATTAGAGATGACCTTGTATAAGGTATTGCAACAAGATATGGGTCTGAACTCTGAGATCCTCGAGGCATTAGCTTTTTTTGCTCACCAAAGCGGTGGCTGTAGAGTTCCACTGCCGCAAGATTTTGCCAGAAGAGAAGAATTCCATCACTGCAGCTTTAAATCATCGCCCACTGCTTTCCAATTGGCTGTAAAAAATTCTACAGGGTACCCATCGGGTCCTGGAGATTTGTTTTTGGGAAGAGAAAAATTGTCTCTCTGATTTCTGAAGCTGTGACAGGAAGAGACAGTATATTCACAGCATTTGTTGAGCAACGATAGGGAACCAAGTCAGTTATCAAATCAGGATTGGAAGTCGTAGTCTGAGCAGGACAACCAAGGAGACTTTGATAAACTTCAATAATGTGCGCTTTAATATCTTGGGGATCATAAATAACTGCATCATTAGAATCAAGAAGCATGTTGATGAAGTTTTGAGCAGCTCGAGATCAGATAGCTTTGTGGAAGAAAGCAGAGTTACTGTCACCATCAGCAAGCCATTGTATTCGAGAGCGTTGTCTTAGGAAAGATTCTTCGGCTTTGGCTATAGCATAATCCATTTCTTGTGGGATTTTCTTTCCAAGAAATCAAAGTCTGGAGTGGGTTTGGCTAGCAACAATTTCTGACTCGCTTGGAGCTCCAAGAAAGACTTTGTTACTCGCTTCTCTAGGTCTTAAAAATTCTCTTTACTGAAAGCTCTTATTATACTTTGATTTCTTTCAGCTTTTTAGAGACCAAGAAAAAATTTAGAGCCTGCAAACGAAAGAGAACTCCAGTATGACTCAATAATCCCAGCAAATTCCGGATGTTGTTTAGCATTGTGAAGAACTTAAAAGCTTTCTTTTGCTTTGGCTTGTCAGCGTCCAGATAGAGGCAGCATGGGCTGTGATCGGAGATTCCCGGATCACCAAATTAAACACCCCAACTGATTATGGAAAACAGAGAAGCCATGGATCATTCACAAGGATTATGTCTAGTTTTTTGGTCACTGGTGAGACATCATTGTTGTTAGACCAAGTCATTGGGTTCCCAAAGTAGGGAAGGTCTGATAATTGCCACCTGTCAACACAGCTTCACACATTCCCCTAGTAGAGAGGAACATGTTGTTATTGGAGTGATCTTCTGCTGATACAATTTCATTGAAATCTCCTAGACAGGCCCAAGGTGTGCTGCTAGAGATGGCTGATCTGGATAGAGACTCCAAGTCAGACCACAAAGATTTCCTTTCATTTCTGAAATTTAACCCGTAAACTAGTGAAATAACAACCTCTGTAGAAGATGATGGGAGTTTCAGAGCATAGGTGATGAGTTGAAGAGATTTGGATAAGACGGTGACCTGAACCGAAGGGTGCCAAACAACCCAAATTTTACCTAAATCCAATATATTCATAATTATTTAAGAACGACCATCCTGGAAAAGAACGAGCAACCAAAGAAACTGCTTTCACAGGAAAGACATGAGTCTCGGTGAGACCCCCCAAAATCGGTTTATTATCTCTAAACCATTTCTGAAAACCTCACCGCTTTACAGGATCATTGAAACTTCGAATGTTCCAACAAAAAATATCAATAAAAATGGAAAAAAAAATCAGAGGGATAAGGGGCCTCTACCTCGAGATTTTTCATGTCGACGCATGCATGCGCTTTGACATCACTTAGGTAAATTTGTCATCTTCCTCATCTAGATTATCATCATCATCACTTGTCAGTGATTCTGAGCTTGAAAGGTCCTCCTTGCTAGAGAATGAATCATCTTCTGAAGGAGCGCGCAGCTGAGGAAGCGATAAAGTGAGGGCTCAAGTCCACATGAAGACCACTCTTAAATAAGTCATAGTCAAAGGCAATAATAGTAAACGGCTGCGATTTATTTGAAAACTTAGTAGAGGATGTGGAGATCAAAGGGAGAGTTAACTGAGAGGTCTTAGGGACTTTAACAGCTTCTTTAGGTGGCGTGGAAGAGACCTCAGCAAAGTTTTTCTGAGTAGCAGCTGGTGACAGAGGAGGCACCACCAATGTAGATGTAGCAGGTGGACGAGGTTCCTTAGCCATATGTTGAGAACCATTTGGAGAAGAAGGTCATGAATCATTCGGCGAGGAGGGTCCTGATTTCGATGGAGAGGAGGCAACTGTTTCCTTCTGTTTATAGATAAGCTCAGGTTTGGATTTAGCGACAGCCTTATCCTTAGAGACTATTGGCAAAAAGTTTGCTTTTGGGAAACCTTGCTTTTCTCTGAGCAAAACTCTCACTCTTTGCAGAAAAGTTTGATGAGAAAAGAGATGATAATTTGTTCGAGGGAAGAAAAGACTACGAGGGAAGAAGAAAACCACCAGAAAGAGAAAAAAAATTATGAGACTAGGGTTTTGAATTTTAGATATTCAATTTTAACCTAATAAAAATTATTGTTATATACTGAAATTAAGTTTAACTGGGAAATCCAAATTTTACTAAAATTTGACTCAGAAATAGTACTGTGAATTATTGGTTAAGTTTGGTTATGTTAAAAGTAAAAGTAAAAATTAAACTTCCGTTAAATATTTTTGGTTGGGAAGATTTCTTGGAAAGTTTTGTAACATAAGATTCATTAGAAAGCTTCTTAAAAAGCTTTCCTAAAATAAAATAATTTATTGAATAGCAACAAACAGTTCATTTAACATACAAAATTTAATATGTACAAAACTTAACACATGTATATCAAATTTAATTTAAAAAGAAAAATAATATTTCAAAATCTAACTTTAAAAATATAAACATTAGAACATATGATATCAATCTTAAACCAAGAACAATCATGACTTACGATCCATATTCTCTTATCTATGTTCAAAATAATTCAATTTTACTAAACATAAATTTGCATATTTTAGAATTATCTCAAAAAGACTTCACAAAGTTATAATCGTAAAAACATTTACAGATTTTTTTTGTTTGGTCATAAGAGGTTGGTTGTAATTTCACTATCATTCTAAATTATTTTTGTATTTTATTGACTTTTGTGGTATACTTTTGCATTCAAATCAATTTTTAAATCATCTTTTGCAAATTCCTCAATTTGTAATATGTCACACAAGTTTCTTTAAGAAAATCTTTATTCTAATTTTTTTATCAAGCCAATTCATTCTTTGGCTTCAAATAAGTTTACAAAGTTTTATTAAAAATAAATATTAAACATTAAATAAATATATTTATTTAATAAAATAAAATATTAAATCAAATAATTTTATACTATTTTATAATATAGTGCAAACGATTAAAATTTATATTTTTTACAATTAAAAATTTTACGGCTTATTTTATCAACCATCAACCATGCAATATATCAATAAAATATAAGATTGTTTTAACAACCATATTAACCTATTTATTATTCGACAAAAAAAAACCTATTTATTATAAAAATAAAAATAAAGTTTGATCAATACAAGACATATCAAAAAAATTATTACTCCATTTCAGTTTTTTGTTAAATAAACTAAAAATTAGATACCACAAGTAAACGAATTATTATATTTTAATTATTATATAGTTATATTTATGTAAGAAATTAATTTGATTACAGAATATTAAAACACAAAAAATTATATAAATATATGTTACTTTGTAAAAAATATCATAAATAAATATAATATATATTAAACTTATAATACTTATTTTACTAAAATAAAATACTATTTTAAAAATATGATATTTGATTTATATTGCGATTTAGTTAATAAGGTAACTATAATATTGTTTTTCTGAAATTTGTATTAAAAATATTTTTCACAATTATAAATATTAATATATTAATATCTCAAACTAACATTTTAACTTAATTTCACTAATATAAGACTGAAATCTAATCTTACATATCTTCTCTATTAAAATAGAAGTACCATTTTATCTACTACAAAATAGTCATAGTAGGTCCACAAATTCAGTTATATTTTGATCATTTATATTAGTATAATTAATATATAACATTTCTATACAAATCTAGATATTTGTTAGAATATTAATAACAAACCTATTTTATTTGTAAGTTACATTTTAGTTTTAGTAATAACAAAATCTATTGAGAAAAAATCTAACAAAATCTTCTTTTAAAAGAAAAAAGTTAAATATTTTAATTAATGTATTGATTAATTTTGTAATTAGTAGTATGATATTATTATAATTTAGTTTAATTAATAATTTATTTTATTTTCAAAAATAAAATAAAATTATATGATAATTTTATGGGAGAATTTGCGTAATAGCCATAAATGAAGTGTAAATTAGGTAAGTAACGTTGATTTTGACATAATTTAATGTCAGACATTTACTCCATAAACCATCTGGTTTTGCCCCTGCGTTGAACAAGTTACCAGTAACAAGTGAGGTGTTAGTGTCGTCAGTGGGTGTGTGGCGTGCTGACAATCACATATCGTAACACGTCAATGGGGAAATGTTTTTGAGTATACGGAGTGCCAGACAAATTCGTTGCAACGTCATAGCATATGTAATCGTATCATCATATTGGGGTATAAGTACCATGCAATGTAACAAAATAGTATAGAACATCAACCACTACACTCGAAGAACGTGCCATGTAGGCGTAACATTCTATAGGCACTAAAAGGGTGGTTCAAAATGGAAAACTATGTGGACAAAGAGGATATTCTATTTTTGAAAGAGGCTAAGTTCATCTACTTATTAGTCATATATAAAAAACGGTGAAACGATATATATAATTAAATGATGAGCAGATTAATAAGTATAAGTACAAAACAATTGATTCATACTAATGATACAATAACAATATATAACACATGTTTATTTACGGTACAATACATTTCTATTCTACGTGAGCCAAATGGAATAGAAAAATAAATAATATATTGTAAATAGAATGACTGGAAATGGAACTGGTGGAATAGTGAAGGAGGAAAATAACGAGGTGAAGGTGAGGAACCATGCATGGGAACGGTGGTGGAGAAGAGAGTGTGGCTGCAATGAAATAATTGGTGGTGGTGGTTATGTCAATGTGACATGTGAAATAATACCAAACATAGTACATGTACCGTTTCATTTCTATTCTATGTGTATAATATAGAATAGAACAAAAAAAGATCATCTTCCCCGATCAAACTTTAGTAACTGACGATGATGAAGGATAAGTGAATCTGACGGTAACAGAGGAGAAGATGCATTCGACGGCTGTTGAATAAGGAATTTTGTTGTTGGTTCAGTTCATGGAAGAGAAAATAGACATTGTGAAGAAGTGATACAAAAATGGTGGCGACAATGGAGGAGCGAATACGGTGGCGACGATGAACATCAATGGTTATGAGGTATGAATTATGTTGTGACAAAAAAAGAGGTATGAATTATGAAATAGAGATCTGATAGAGAAAAGAATAAGAAGAGAATAATATATGAATAAAGAAGAGTCACGATTTATTTTTTTATATAAACTAATTATTAATTTTGTGTTGTTTTGGTTGCAGGTTTCGTCGGTTGTTTAAAAGGGCATATTTGTATTATTATAAAAAATATATAGTATATCATATTTAACTAGGTCAAAGTGTTAGATAGTGAATTACAGAATTTTTTTACGTTATAGGGTGCAAATTTCCTAATTTTATAATTATAAAAATAATAGTTGATAAACTAATTAATTGAAAAGTACTTTAAAGTGATTAAAATTATATTAAATAAATAAAATATAATTCATCATTTGAAGTGACTAAAATATCATTAACTTTAAAAATTAAAATTCGTAAATTATGTAATAATTAATACAAAAATAAAACTGTTAACAAATGTTAAACTTTTATGTTTAGAATTATATATTATATATTTTTTTATTTTTAAAATAACAGTAATATGTTATTTAACAATGATTGTATACATAATATAATATAATATTTATATATTTATAAAATAAAAGGTTACCCGCACGGATGTGCGGGTGAAAATCTAGTATATAATAAAAGGAAAGTACTATGTTGAGAGACACAATTCCACGTTGAGATTACACATCAAGCCACATGCAGTTTGGAAGACACATCAAGCCAGTATACTCTTTAACGAAAATGATGTATTAACACTTAACAAAACATTTTTACATATTTATTTCTTTTTACTGACAAAAACTTGAAAAATAACTTTTGTAATTTTTTCTTCCATTTCACCAAAACAATTTATTTTTTCTTTTTCTCTAATTATTTATCTATAGCAAACAACATCTCACCAAAACCATAATTTCTAGCTGGTTTCCGGCGATATATCTAATTTCTTATATCTTTTAAAATTCATATATTTTATTCGGTGACTTTCATTTCTCTCAAGATTTTCGATAGCCCTATTTTTTTATGAAAAATTGCCAAAAATATCACTTTTCAAAAATACCTTAATCACTTTTACCTTTGTTTTTTAAGAAAAAAAAAATACACTTATAACTTTTGGGTTAATTAATCTAAGACTTAGAGTTTAGAGTTAAGGGGTTGTGTAGGGTGGGGTATGGTTTAGGAATTTAAAATTTAGGATTCTAATTAATTTTAAAAAAAAATATTCTTTATAAAATTAATATTTTTAAAAATATCTCTTTAATGAAAGTAAAAATGAAAAGTGCTAAAAGGAAAGTGGTATTTTTGAAAATTCTCATTATTTTATCCATCGATTCACACTTCTTTCTCTGGTAATTGTTGAATCAGCATATCTATTCCACCGATTTCTAGGGTCGTCGTTGTTTATTTTACTGGTAATTACCAAAACCTTAAGAGCTACTCCAACGAATTCAGCGATGGAGTCATACAATGTCGGTGAGATTTACTAAATAGACAACATCCACAAGAACATCCCAGACTATTTGATGTTCATCATATATTGAACTGAAAAATAATTTCACAACCACCACTTCCATTCATAACTTCTTTTTCATGTTATAAGTCCATTATTTTTCTCGACACATTTGTCTTCATATATTTTAAAGTGTATGTTAAAATCTAGGAAATATATATCAAAACGGATGTTAAAATATAAAAAATATAACTTTTAATAACTAACAATTAGTTATAAATAACATACAATATAAAAATAAGCAAAAATACACTAAGGGGTATATATATAGATAGTAATATAAAGTATATAAAATCTTTCCTAAAAACTATAAATATTTAGTTACTTTTCGTTTCTTTCAACGAGATGTTCATATTATATTTGGAAATCAAAAGTAAACGTGCCCGAAATCTTATCAATTAAAGTACAAAGTACTTCCAAAACACAATGTGATTGCATTTATAAAAGTGAAACACAAATGCAATCCTATATGTAATGCTCTCTAATAAAAATGATACTTGTCATAATTTATTTTCATCTAATTTTAAATATTAAAACTAAAAATCTATACAGAATAGTGTTTCTAATTTTTTTAAATTCAAAATTACCTTTAAAACCTAATCAAATAAATCACAAATTTAAATAAAATTATATTAAATTTATAATTACATAAATTATGAATTTTATAAAATAAAATTATAAATAAAAATACTCTCGCCTTTTAATAATGTCTATCAAAATTTAGTCTATGTTCATAACCTAATCACCTAGCATCCTACTAACCGACCAAACTTATAATCGGGTTAGGGTTAGGCGTTTTCTGTCTCAAGTTTTACTTTTATGTAATTACGCGTTAGATCCATTATTTGTCGATTTTGTTTGACTTATCTCACCATCATTCAATCAACAAACTTGTAATGAGGTACATCAAATATTTAACCAAAAAAAAAGTCAAATATTTAAATGAGATAATGGAGAGAGGAGTGGCGAGGATTGTATGGGCGAAACTACATACGGTGGAATTTTTTTGTGGTGCACATCACACCAGCAGTGCAAGAAAGAACATTCATTAAGATAATATAGTATTATATATGGCTTGGAATGCGAAAACGATAAGAAAGTTTGACAAGTTATTAAGCAAAAATAATAATTGATAATGATCATATACCTCACGATGATTACAAGTCGAATCAAACCAAATCTTCCCATCATTTCGCTGAAAATCACTACTTTTATTACAGAGTATGATGATAATTTTGCATGATTTTTGCTTGTCGAGGATAATTTCGCATGATATAAACTAATTATGAAGGGTGGTATTAAATACACATTTTACGAGTAAAAATAGTTTCACATGGTCAGATATACTGTACATCAAATAATTAGATAAAATCCAAAATTATTTTTCTCTCTGAATGCTTGTCTATATTTTATACGATTAAAAACTTTTAAACTCACGAATCCGTCTAAACTGGAGTGATATTATTCATTGTTTTGCAAAAGAATTTTAATTCTAGCATAAATTTAATATCACTTATAAAATTTACTTTTAAAGATAACACTTTTAATAAATACTAGGTAATTACCGCACGCATGCGCGAAGTGAAACATATATATATATATATATATATATATATATATATATATATTAATAATCATTGAATATTAACTTTGATCGTCCAACCATGTCATAAGTCTCCAAACGTATAATTATATACCGTTAATATAAAGTTGATTATAGGGTCATATTTGTTAATACTTTTTTTAACCTATTTAATTTACATTGAGTTTCAATGATGTCATCTGAATGTTATAATTCACAATATCACTTCGATATGAAGAATCGTATTTTGAAATGATATGATTAAATAACATTTGAGATCCTTGCTTGCACAGAATGAACAATAATTATGTATACAAATTATTTATAGATATCATTATTTATTTGTGTTAGTTTACATATTATACAATAATAAATATATTGAATAATTGAAGAGCGAGTAACTATTACGTATATAATTAAATTCGAGTAAAAACATAAATAAATATAATCTCTTTTTTTATCTACAATACTTTTTGTTGATAAAATCAAAAGAAATCATTTATTTATTTTATATAGTATATAATTAAAATTAAATGATATTGACATAGATATACAATATATTTTAATATTCATATTTATCGAAGCTTGGTACTTATATGATTTTATTAACATTTTTATATTTGTTGTAACAAAAATATTATTTTTACTAATATGAATATTTATTAACCGAGGCTTCTAACTCAATGTAAATTTTGAAATTAACATTTATGTATTTTATATATGATATATATATATATATATATTAATTTAAACGATATTGAAATAAATGAATATATATATATATATATATAATTTGAATATATATTAAATGAGATTTAACATTTATATGATTTTATGATCATTTGTGTTACAATAAAAAAGTTAAACCATTGATCAAAAAATTTCAACGTAGATTTTTAGCAGTCTTAGTAATTTATATTAAACAAACTCAAAATATAGCATATAAGTAAAAATCTAAATTTTTATTATATACTTATGTGATTGTTAAATTTCTTTTAAGAATATAAAATTGAACAAAAATGATGGAAGATACATAAATTGTTATCAAATCGTATATTAACATGTTATAATGACACGTTGCTATCGAAATATGTTGTAATGAAACGTGACTACCAAGATATATTGTAATGGTCCATATAAATATATAATTAACATATATGTATTTTATATGATATATGGTTTAATTTAAACAAAATTAAAGTACATATATAGATATATTTAATCTTAATATCTATTAAATGAAACTTCATATTCGTATGATTTTATGATCATTTGTATATTTTTATAACAAAACATTAATTATGGAAAAAGTACTAAGATTAATTTGGTTCATGGATTTCTTTTTTGTTCAATGGAATTATGCAGCAGTTATTTTTGTATCTTTTTCCATATTTCCATTGTTCCCAGAAAATTTTCATTGTGAGGATTTTAACTGTTTTAGTAATTTATAGTCGTTTTGAAAAATTCAAAATATAACATATAAGAAAAAAAATTTAGATTTTTATTACATGGTTAATATGATTGTTTAATATTTTTAATAATATAAATTAAACAAAAATGATGAAGGATACAAAAAATATTATCAAATCTTTATTATTCAAAACATTAATTGTCACATATATGCTAATCATATTAGGTAATTCTGTAACTTTTATTTAAGAAAAGAATGTAAAGTATCTTTTATGCATTATTAATCAATATGAATGTTAATTTAATAAAAGTATAATCTATATTTAGATGGACCAACTTTTTCATAAGAATTCTGAAAGTTATTATGGTGATGACACGTGGCTACACTTTAAAGTTGTAATGCTTCAGGATTAATATATAGGGGATTTAGCTATAAAAGTTTATAAAATCAACCTCTAAATACTAAACCCTAAACAATAATCACTAGACTTTAAATTCAAATATTCAGATAATTTTGATAGGGGATATTCAACTTATGGTATTTTAAATAATTTCTTTTATTTTATGGTGTATAAAATCCAAAATGACTATATCTTAATATATTTTTATTTATATTTATAATTTACAATATTTAATGCAAACAAAATGGAAAAAAAAACATTTGGAATGATTAGTTGGGATGTAGAATCTCTATAACTTTAATTTCTATCTATAAATATATAAATTACTAATTATATGATTTATGTAATTTTAAAAGTTAAAGTCAAAAATAAAGAAATGGTTGTAAGAATCTTTTTTTCTGAAACAAAAAATATTGTTGTAAAACTATTTTTAATATTTTAATTTATTTTTACAATTATTTTTGATACAAATACATCAAAAAGATTTACTGCTACAACTCACCCATCACTCCGTAAACAAAATTATGCTCCAGCCATCCACCTTGCCTGTATTATTGATAAGAAAATCTGCAATCACATGTCAGCTTGCTGCTACGAATTTATCGAATTCAGCTAGCTTTTTCAAGCCATTTCTCATTTTTGTTATAAGAAAAGTTTTACGTTTCACCAAAATAAAATAAAAAATTATTTTTTTGTATATATTTACATATGAAAAAAATTTATTTTCATTCACAAATTAAAATTTATTCAAACTAATCATAATATATTGTTTTAATATTTTGTTTTTCTAAATAAAGGGCAACATATTGTATATGTGAAAAATATATAGAGGGAATTTGAATGTCTGCAGTGGAATTGGCGTTTCAACATGTAGAACACTTTTTAGTCACTATTCATACATTATTTTTACTTTTTTTTTATAAAAGTAATAAATCAATAACAAGTGCTTTGATCCAAAAAAAAATCAATAACAAGTGAATAACCTAACTGTGTACAAACTTCATAAATCACCTGTAAAATGGAAAAGCTTCATGTTAGTATGGTTGAGTGTTTAAGTATTCAATATTTGATTATAAATTCAGAAAAAAACTAAATTTATATTATTTAAGTTTTATCAGTTCATGAATACATGTTTTAAATAAAGAAAAACTTAAACTTAAAATAATAAATTGAATTATAGTAAGAACTATAACCACACCATAAATATAATTGTCACTATTCAAATAGTATTATGTACCACCTAGTTTATGTCAACTTTATTTTGCGTATCTTTGTTACAAAGTATACTTCAATCATATCATTCTTTCTTCTTATTTGATCTAAATATTTAACAAACTACTTAATAGCTTAAAAAACTTTGTAATCATATTTTAGTTACATATCCCTTTTAGTAATGACAAATTATCATCTAGAGACAAACTATATCATTTAGTACTGAAATCTGTTACATATAAATATGTTTGAAGTGATGAAATATCATTTTTTCAGTGATTTAGATATATAAACATAAAATAAAAATATGTTTTTAACATATTTCACTAAATATAATAACTTAGGTATACTAATTTTTTATACAAATACATAAAATTATTCTTTATTTTCATGATGGTTTGATATTTATGTATATATCGCACTATTTAAATTTAATTATTCTTAATTTAAAAATGCATATAAATATGCTTAAATGAAAAAAGATATCATTTATTATTTTAATAAGTATAAAAAGTAAAAAGAATATAATAGGTTATATATATCATTTTCATATGGTAAACTTAAATTATATTTCATCATATTATACTTACAAAATGAAAAACTTTAATCTAATATATTAAACATTTTTATAATCCCAATTTTAAAACTTTATATTTAAAATAGTGATTCGGTTAATGAATGTTACATATGCAAAATTGTAGTACACAATACATCTCTCAAACATGGTATATATCTATTATTTAAACCTACTAAAGAAATTTATAATAATAAATTATGGTAAAAATTAAGTAAATAAAATATTAATTATACATATAATGAAACCAATGTATTACAGAAGGTAGTCGATTAAAAAAGAGATAAAACAACTAACTATACTATAAAACTAAAAAATAATATTGGTCTCAAAAACCTAATCAGTTGGGATAATATTTTATTCTATTAAAAATGTGTATGTAAATTTTGAAGTAGTAATGTGTTAGTATATCAAGCTAATTTAAAAAAAAAAAATTATGATGACATTTTAGTTATCAAATTATTTAAAGCAATCTGTCTAAAATTTATAAGAAAAATAAATTAACTGTGTATTCAAAAATAATTGTATAATAGAGAGAGAAATATAATCCATAATTTATGAGTTAAATTTTAGTTGCAATCCTGAATAATTTAATTTTACTTATTATTAAAATAAAATAAAAAATATTAAAAGAATAAATAATTACATAATTAAAAATGTTTTTTTTATTAATTAGACAAGTTATGATTTCTAATAAGAATGACAAAAAGAAATATTGAATGTTAATATTATTTTCAGTTCAAAGTAAACTAAATATTTTTAAATGTATATTAAAATTTAAGATATTTTTCTGTTACTTTTTTATTTGCTTGCTCGTATATATAGTGTGAGAGAGAGAGTTCTTAAGATCAATGTTTTCGGTGCAATGTAACAAAAGTAAAATTGCCATAACAGTCGCCAACATCTACAAGTGACAATGTGACATGATCTGTCTGACAAGGACATAAAAACGAAGCTGCCTCTACTCATTTGTATATTTTCATCTTTTCACATTACCAAACTTTATATTATTTTGTTCTAATTATGCAAATATTTCCCGTCAACATTCACATTTCTCTCCTCTCTATATAAACCACACTAAGTTTTACATCTCTCTTGCAAGTTTCAACCCCAAAACCAAAAGCCTTGGAGAAACAAACCCACTCTAAACCGTTCGTCGGGGAAAAAAGAACATGCCAACGAACAAAGCACCGTTCCTCACCATCTTTCTAATCTTCCTTGGTTTACTTTGGTTCGGTTCTTTTACCGGTTTAGAAGCAACGACTGGAAAATTAGCTTCGATTCCGGGAGTATACGTGTTCGGAGATTCGTTGGTTGATGCCGGAAACAATAATTATTTAGCAATTTCCTTATCCAAAGCTAATTATCCACGTAACGGCGTTGATTTTCCCGACAAGAAAGCCACCGGAAGATTTTGTAATGGCAAAAACGCAGCCGATGCTATCGGTGAGTTTTTTATTATTATCGGTCATGTATATTTTTTTAGGTCTGGTCTGAAATGCATTGGCATGCTATGTCAGGCCACGACTGGTTTGATTTAGATAGCGTGACGTGCTGATCATTAGAGTTCAATATATCCACTCATAACTAGTATAAAATAAATGGTTAAACGTTGAAAATCAATTAAAAATTACACTTAGTTCAAACAGAGTTGTCAATATATATAATTTGGAATTTATTTTGACTTGGAGTGTTTTATTTTTGTTGATTAGCTGAGAAGTTTGGTTTACCGTTACCACCGCCGTATCTCTCACTGAAAGTCCCATTTAAAGAGGAGGAGAGAAAATCCGCTGCCCTGACCGGTGTGAACTTTGCTTCCGGTGGAGCCGGTATCTTCAACAGTTCCGATCAAAAGCTTGTAAGTTACACTTACATATATTCCCATCCATGATATAAATTTATAGAAAGTAATTAACTAAAGTATTGATTACATGGACAGCTTTAATTGCAAATAGAAAGTTAGGCGGTAGATTCCAAAACTCACATCTTTCTTTCTCAATTCCCTAAACATTATTTATGAAATAATGATCATATTCAATTTCATCAAAAATAATGACATATATTGCATATCTAAAAAGAAAACATAGCTTAAAATAAAATATAACATAAACAATTACATTTAATATTTATTTTTATTTTTGGTAATTTTTTAAAAATGATAATAAATTATATATTATCATTAATAAACTTCTTAAAATATAGTAATAATTGATATATCATCATTAAAATAAATATATTTAAATATAACATTATATAATATGATAATTTGTACAAATTTCAAAATATTATTTTTATTTATTTTTATAATTCTACAATGTTTATTACTAAACAAAATTTTATATTTTTTTTTTAAAATAACATTTTTTATTAATATCATTTGTTTCTTTTTGATATTTATGAGATTTAGAAATTCTGTTTAGTTTATCTTTTGTCTTCTGATAATTTTATAAATTTATATTATTTTTCTAATTTTATACAAATTAATTTAATATATCTTAATCCAAAAAAATAAATGAAAACACCTAGTTTAATTAAATAAAAAGAAAATTTAAAATATTTCAACTCTAAATAATGCGGTGAGCGTGATCGAACACGCGACCTTCAGATCTTCAGTCTGATGCTCTCCCAACTGAGCTATCCCCGCTATTTGTTATAATGTTTCACTTACTTATCTTAATATGCAGAGGCAATCTATTCCTTTATCACACCAAGTGAACAATTGGCTAGACATTCAAAAAGTACTCACGAGTCAGCTTGGACAATCCGAAGCACAAATTCACCTATCCAGATCTTTGTTCTTTGTGGTAATAGGAAGCAACGATCTTTTCGACTATTTTGGATCGTTCAAACTTCGACAAAAGACCAATCCTCAACAATATGCACAATCAATGGCTGATAAGCTCAAAGAGCAATTGAAGGTATAATAAAAAAAGTTTGAATATCTAACACTTGTGTTATTAGTTGTATATAGTACATGAATACCTCCTACAAATTTATTAATTGAGAAATTGTATTAACAGAGAGTTCACGATTCTGGAGCACGTAGATTCCTTATACTAGGTGTGGCACAGATTGGTTGCACACCTGGACTTAGAGCGAAGAACTCGACGATGCATGAATGCGACGAAGAGTCTAACAAGTGGTGTTCTTTTTACAACGAAGCTCTAGTAAAAATGTTGCAACAACTCAAACAAGAGTTGCAAAACTCAATGACTTACACTTACTTTGATAACTTCAAGTCCGTCCATGACATTATTACCAACCCTTCCCGTTACGGTACGTCGAGAATTTGTATATTTTTTGTACATTTTGGGTATTAAATTTTGTTACCAGTAGTAATTAATGAAAAATATAGATAAATAATCAAAACCAAACAAACCATGTATATCGTAATTTTGAGAGATGGATCAAATTAACATGTATAATGTAAAATTTGGTAAGAGGGTCCAATTATTTTATTTAAATACCCTTTCGTTTTGTGTGTCACCTTTTCCATACCAAGCCAAAACAGTAAAATCTTATACCAAGCCATTTTTTTCAAAAAAAAAACAGTAAAATATTTTCTTAAAATTAACTTTATAATAAAAGAAGTTTAACAAAACATTTAATAATAAACATAAATTCCACATGTACTGAATAAAATAGAAAAGTATCTTTTATAAAGCAACCGAAAGTTCTAAATAAAGTGGGAGCACTATTAAAAGTGAGGGGACACACATGATTCAAGTAACCAAATTAAAGTGATACTAGATTTAGGAAAAAACAAATTAAAACAGTAGCAAATAAGATCGAGCTTAACGAATCTTACAAAGAAAAAAAAACTTGCGTTTTCTGATCATTTCAGGTTTTGCTGACGTAACATCGGCGTGTTGTGGAAGTGGGGATTTAAACGCGGACACTCCTTGTTTTCCCGTGTCAAACTTATGTTCAGACAGAACCAAGTACCTCTTTTGGGATCGCTACGGCCATCCCACGGAAGCTGCTGCTCGGACCATTGTCGATCTTATGTTATCTGATGACTCACAATACTCATCTCCTTTAACTCTGACTCAACTGGTCTCGTCATGATCAATACGGCTTCGTTTTCGAAATATTCGATCACCAAATAGATATGGGGTTTGGGGACTTTATTTGTAACCAAGTATACGGACTAATATGTTATAATATAATATCTCTTATATATTAATTCTTATATATTGATTGAGAATCATTATAACATATGAATAAAGCCATATGTCATCACTAAAATAATTCATAAATTCTTAAAAAAAAATAGATTACTCTACCTAAACAAACATTATTCTTTTTATTAAATTAACTATAAAAAATTATTGCTGACTACCTAAAGTATTGAGCACCACATAGATAACCATAAAGACTGAACTAATATATATCTAGTTACACGTGTATATGTTATGCATGGCAACATCATTCAACTTAATGATATTATGTAGTTAACACCAGAAGCTTAATTTTATTAATCTAAAAAGTGACGTGAACGTCAAAGACATTAATTAAGTTTCATTCTCCCGTTAATCAATTAAAATTTGACCAATCCGACCATAATTTAACTAAAATTTGGCTCATCACGACAAAAGAGAAAATCAAAGAAATTAGTTATCCAAAATCTGTGAAAAAGGTGCTGACCCGCAAGGGTGTAGCACACAAGTTTTAGCTTAAATTCATTCTTCTGGAATGGTGAAGATTGAATCGCATACCTGTTAGCATAAAAATGAGCAGGCCTATAGTAACCTCCAAGTGTTCTCTATCGAACATCTCCAGCATTCTAAGCCACAAGAACAACATTAGGGATTACGACCCTATGTGCATCAATTTTCTGTCGAA